>JAQZBX010052526.1:0-19110 GCA_029593785.1 Cabassous unicinctus
GAGCCCCCCTTATTACCTATCCAGCAACAGAGGACCATTTGCCTTTTGTGACAAGGAGACATTCAGTACAACAAAGAACATGAGACTGAGAGTGTGATCTGCTTCTGACCTGACAGAATGTGCAAAGCCCAACCCTCTTGAAAAAACATTAGAGAGTAACTCATGGAAAACATGAAGGTAATACCTATCATGCAAAGTAATTACCAAGGGCTTGCAGGATGAGATATACATGTGCCTGGAACCTAACTGACCTCAAAAATATGGTCATGTTATCTGTTATGAATACCAATATTCCTTGATTTTTTATACCACTAGAATTTTATATATTTTTTTGCTTTGGGACAATGCAGGCAACAGATTGTTCCTATTTTCCCCCAATGATTGAGAGTTTTCTGTCTCTTTGCCTTCATAGAGTAAAACTTGCTGCCACTTCTCTCTCTAGTTCCAAAGTTACATGTGTTTCCATCCCATTTCTGTTTCACAAAGATATTGCATTTCCATTTTGAATGTGGCTAGATTTTTTTATTTTGTTTTGTTTTGATTGTAGAAAGAAGCATGGAAACAAAAGAAGATAAATATATAGATATTATTTAAAGAATAATTGTAAAATGAGAAACCTCTTACAAGTCACCCAGATTAGGAAATATAACATTGCATTCTAGCTGAGGCTCTTGTGGATGCCTCTACACTGTATCATCCTCCTTTTCCTCATCCTTGGAAATCCTCTATCTCTTTTATTAAAGCAATTTTATTGTGATGTATCCACACACCTTAAATCCATCTAAAGTGTACATTCAGTGGCTTTTGGTATAATCATAGAGTTGTGAATTCAACACCACATTCAATATTAGAGCAATTTTACTCCAAAAAGGAAAAAGCCCTACCCGTTAGTAATCACCTTTCAATCCCCTATCCCTCCTTTGCTATAAATAATTGCCAATCCAATTCCATACTACAAATTTATCCATATTTGCCGGTTATATAAATGGTGTCAAATAATATGCATTACTTTGAGTCTGGTTTCTATCACACAGCCTAATTTCTCTTGTATTTTTTTACAATTGATGAAAAATATTAATTTATTACTATTCACTACAGCGCATAGTCTGCTTTATGTGTACATTTGCATAAATACCACCCCATCTTACAATAGCAACACACATTCATTCTAAGTCATGGAACAACATTCTTATATTTGCACTCTTAGCCACACTCATCATTAGGAACAGGTTTCACTATCCTATACAGTCCAATGTTTCATCCTTTAGTTTTCCTTCTAGTGACATAAACTTTGTCTTTCAACTATGATCATACCCACATATTGGTGCTGCTTATTACATTATCTCTAATGTGCTGTCATGACCTCTATCCAAATCCAAACAGCTATAATCAACCTTATTATGAATTCCACACCAATTAAGCCTCAGCTCCTCATTCACTATCCCCATTTTATCTTCTGGTGACCAATCTTCTAGCTATTAACTCCATGATTTTGTTAATTTTGTTTAATTCTTACTAGTGAGATCATATGATATTTGTCCTTTTGTGTCTGGCTTGTTTCACTCAAGATATTGTCCTCAAGGTTCATCCATGTTGTCATGTGCTTCATGACTTCGTCTCTTCTTATAGCTGCATAATATTCCATCGTATGTATACAACACATTTTGTTTATCCACTCATCAGCTGATGGACACCTGGGTTTTTTTCCATCTTTTTTCAATTGTAAATAACGCTACTGTAGACATCAGTGTGCAAAAGTCTGTTGGTGTTCCTGCTTTCAGTTTTTCTGAGTATATACCTAGAAGAGGGATTGCTGGATCCTAAGCAAAATTCCTTAGGAACCACTGGACAGACTTCCACAGTGGCTGTACATTCTACATTCCCACCAACAGTGAAGAAGCATTCCTATCAGTTTACATCCACTCTAACACTTGTAGTTCTCCATCTTTTTAATAATGGCCATTCTAATAGGTATGAAATGATATCTCACTGAAGCTTTGATTTTCATTTCCCATATTGCTAGTGATGTTGAACATCTTTTCATGTGCTTTTTTTCCCATTTGCATTTCCTTTTTGGTAACACATCTATTCAAGTTTGTTAAGCATTTTTTAAAATGGGTTATTTGTCTTTTTATCATTGAGTTGTAGGATCTCTTTTTATATCATGGATATTAAACTCTTGTCCGTTAGTCCATGAAATCTACAAGGGTCCTAGTTACTAAGCATAGATACTCAGTACTATCTGGGTGAATTGCTTGAGAAAAGTTTTCAGCCCTTGCTGGAGGACCCCAGCATCACTACCAAGTTGCTCAGTAAACTTCAAATATTCACAGACAAACAAAAACTGATAGAATATGGTACCAGAAGACCAGAGATAATAAAGGAAGTGCTGCATCTTGAAATGAAACAAACAAGGGTGAGAGATTTGGAGAAGAGTTTAGAAATGAAGATTATTAGGAAGGATAGACTAAAGGATAAGAAGACAGACAATAGAACAATGGTATGACAACAGAGAACTGAAGGACAAAATGGATGAAGTACATAATGCCTTTACAGTAATAACACTAAATGTTAATAGATTTTACTCCCCAATCAAAAGTCATAGACTGGCATGGGTGTTTGTGTCTGGTGGTGTGTGTGTGGGGGGGGGGCCGTGGGCAGAGAGAGGAGGTGTTGTTCCTGGTTTCCTGGATTACGGGAGTTGTCCGAGACAGCTCAGGATTCTCGCTGTGTGGGAGCATGCAGCAGCAGCTATGGCTGCTACAGAGCAGGGATCCTGCAGTTCCAGATGAGGAGAATGCTGCAGCTCCAATAGCTCTAGGTTCTTGACAGTCTATCATTCTCTCCTTGGGGACATGGCGGACAATTGGATAATAGTACAAGTGATGCTTTATTCTAAGAAGATATGCTTTGTCTAACTCACGAACTCAGATTATAAAGACTAAATGTTACAGAAGTGTTGAAATATAGCTTAGTGCTCATGACCTACAGTAACACATTGGCAGATGAATTTCTGACCAAAGTCAACCGGCTTTGCAATGCAGTGGTCCAGAGGGCAGAGGCCAGGGAGGAAGAAAAGGAGAATGCACACATGGCAACTCTTGGACAGTATCTTGTTCATGGGCATGGATTTCTTTTACTTACTAAGCTAAATTCTATCATTGATCAGGTAATATTTTCACATCAAATACTTTTTTTCTTCAGTACGGTATAGTTAAGCATAGATACATAACTTCTGAATTGCACAGTTTCCGAGAATCTCTTTGAGATAATGCTCTATCTCTGTGGTTACACCAACAAAGAAAAACAGCCCCGTTTATGAACATATTGTTTATATGGATACTTTTCAAAATGTCTGAGACATGTTAGAATTATAAACGGCCTTCTTTCTAAAATGGTTTTATATATGAGATGTTTTTTTCCTAATAACCGTGTGAGATAGCTAAGATTATTAGTAGAGATATAAGATTATGACTCAGAAATATGATGAGTTTGTATTTTCTATAAGCAGATATGTTTTTGAAAAGCTTAGTGGAAATTATATTCAGGCAACTTGCTAATTCGGAGTAGTGGGGAGGCAGAGAATTATTAAATCATGTAAACTTAATAATAACTTGTCCTTTAGCTTGTATACATCTAATTTTTTGCATGTAATTGTGTTTGCTTAAAGTATACTATAATCACATGGTATTTTTCTGTTTCCTTATAAAATTAACAGAAATTTTTTGAATTAGCTGGGACTAAACCAGGGAGCAATTTTCACTCAACCTCATTTTATAGATGAGAAACCTGAGATCCAGAAACACTAAGTAACTCAGACAACGTTCACTTGAAAGCTAAATTTGATTTAATTTCTTCATTTTAGAAGAAAACAAATATTTAGTTTATGAAAGAAAAATTCTACCATCATCTTTCAGGGGACTAAGGAATGTAGTTAGATAATATTTCAATTAACTTGAATTGAAAAGATAAAGTCTTTGTAGTATCAATATGATGGATATTTTTAACATTTTAAATGTTACTGACTTTGGATGTGAACTTAACCATCGTTAATAATTTTTCTTCGCTATAAAAGCATTTTGCTAATAAATAGATACATTACATATATAGAGAGACCAAAATAAACCAATGTTCATATTTTTACTGTAAGCTAAGTAACCTACGAAATATCAATTAAGAAGCATCTGTTCACTGTGGTGTCTACCTATTGTGAAATTTTTCAGGGCAGTTTCAGTTTACAAGTATTTTTATTCTTTTTGACAAATGTGATTGTTAAATGTGTGACTAAATGTAATCTAATTTTTATGTATTTCTATGACTTTTCTATAAATAAGTTTAAAAATCAGAACAAATGAAGACATGGACTGATAGAATGGATAAAAAATTATGAGCTGTCTATATGTTGTCTACCAGAGACCCACCTCAGACGTAAGGGCACAACCAGGTTAAAAGTGAGGCTTTCTCTACCTAGAGAAGCCCGCACCACATCTAGGTGTGTATTTCTGTCTTTCTCTCTCATATCTCAGCCAGCTCTGTTCTTTCCCCCATTTCCCAAATAAATCATTTTTACTGGCCTAAAAAAAAAAGTGAAAGGTTGGAAAGATATTCCATGTAAATAGTACCCAAAAAAAAAAAAAAAAGAGCTGGATTAGACCAGATAAATTTAAAATAACAATATCATAGTATATGAACAATAATTACTCAGTGCAAATAACAAATTGTTATTTGTGATTAGTATTCTCTACGTTTCTTCATACAAAATAAACACTTGCTTTTAATTGAGGAGGACTGGAGGAAAGATTTGTTTTTGGATACTTCATTGTTCTTTAACTCCTTCTTATGCATACTTGTTAATTAAAACAATCCATCTGGATCAATAATGATTTAGCATGACTATTGTTGAACAAGATTTTGAGTTTTTCTGCCTCATAACATTATGAGTTGGCATATTATCTGCTGTAATTCATTCCAATAAGATGTGAAGAATTCCTAAATAAGAATTTGATTATCTAGAAATAATTATAGCCTAAATGGAAATAAATAACTAAAACGATAATTTATTTCATTCATAGAAATTATTATACCCAATAATTAGAGCTGTAATATAAAAATTAGAATTATGTTATAATTAATTTATATTATATTAGAATTATTATTTACATTCATAAATGTTTGTTGCTATATCATCTCTTTCTTAAAATTGATTACATTAACTCTAACCTGGCCTTGCACTCTCTTTTTAAATTTGTAATTTCTTTCAATCTGTTTTTTTTTATTTTACAATTTTACAATAAAGGACTTTTTCACAGCTAAAAAAGAGCCATTGATTATACACTTTGGATAGATCATATGGTATGTGAGTATTTCTCAATAAAACTGCTTAATAACCAATAAATAATTTTGTAAGAATAGCCAGAAAAAGCAGCTATGAACAGCAGGGGAAACAGAGATTGAGAGGAGAGGAATTTCCTTGTTTGTTTGTCTGTTTTTTGTTTACTATTATTATTATTGAAATAATGAAAATGCTTTAAAAGTGATTGAAGTGATGAATGCACAACTATATGATTATATGAAATACCATTTGTTATATACTTTGGATAAATAGTATGTTTAATTAATATGTATAAAATAATTGATTTGTTTTAAAAAAATAGGGTGAGTTGAGGGAAGAATACACCAAATGTAAGATATGGACTATAGTAAGTAGTAATATTTTGACGATGCTCTTGCACAGTTTGTAACAAATGAATCACAACAATGCAAGGTGTTGGTGGAGGGGTGATGTATGGGACCCCTGTGTGATGTTATGCATGTTTATGTTGTAGATTCACAACTTTTACTATACTCTTATTGTTTATGTATGTTCATATATCAATGAAATACTTTAACACAAAATATTTTACACGTATTTAAGATTTCAGAAAACAGGTCAAGTATTTATACTATGTTTGGTCCACTCAAAAATCATCTATTCAACTGACATTAAATTGCAGATCATATGCTACAAATGGTGCATGCATATCACTAAGGCTGAATATGCACATGTACGTATTACCTACCTGTGAAATGGCTAACACTGCTGTGTATGCTACTTCCATTAGTCTTTTACTCTGTAAAAATCCTCTAGCCTATCTTGAATCGAATTGCAAAGAGAAGAAAAGAAAATACTTTCACTATTACAGACATTTGCTCAGGATTTTAAAAATGCAAACAATGTTTTTGGGATTAAAAATTATTGAACATATGATTAAAGTCAACACTGCTTACAAAACCTATCATGGGGAGAATATTCAACATAATCATGTCAAGAGTACATGAATGACTGTACATTAGAGAATTCTGGCTTTTATCTGGTCTATTCCTGTTGTTTTATTCTAATTTGACATGACCTTGGATCCTTATAAGATGGAAATTTAATAGAATAATATTATATTAACTTTTTCTATTTTAATAACCACTTTAAAAATAATCTGATTTTTATGTTATTTTGATTGACTCTATGATAAAAATAAAATTGGCTGCATTATGATCTTGTCCAGAAGATTCAAGTATTTTCTTGCTAAAATATTCCAAAATGAATTCAGTAAACATTTTTCTTTTCCAATTGCTTCATAGATGAATCTAACTATTTTTATCAATTAAATTAAACTGGGCTAAGAACAGCTATGTAAAAACTCTGCAAACAAATACCAGTCTCCAATAATCTAATATACTAACACTTTTCATCCAGGCTAGAAAAATGAGCATCCAAAGTAGAGAGAACCACATGACTGATCAAGTAACCAATAAAAAATCACTTCTCTGTTATTTGAGCTAATAGTTACTCAAAGCTTGAAGTTTCCACCTTCATTGTTGGTTCTTAGAGTCACAGCTTCAATATTAAATGTGACAGTAGACCCAGAAGTAACTGCAGGCAACTGACTAGTCACTTCTTTTGCATTTACAAAAACTATACCATTTGTACTGATGCACACTGCTTGATCTCCCTGCAAAGAGTCATATCCATTCTGTTTTTACTGCACACACTCCTATACATCCCTTCTGTCTGGTTGTCTTGTGGTTTCAACACTGAATGTTAATGTCAGCCCACAAAATTAAGCTGGAGTAGAGAACATCTGATGATTGAGAATCATTCCAGAGTGCTGTATTTCCCTTACTGCTCAGACTGTATCTTTCTAAGCAAGCTGTCCATTCATGAGGTACCAATGTGGAATTACCTATCTGGGGGACACTCCAAGGATTCCACTCCTGTTTCAGTTTGTTAAAAGCAGCTGGGAGCAATATATCAGAAATGGTTTGGCTTTTATAATGGAAACTTATTAGGTTAAAAACTTAGAGTTCTGAGGCTGTGAAAATGTCCAAATCAAAGCATTATCAGAGAGGTTGTCTCACCAAAGTTTGGTTGCTGGCGATCCTGGACTCATGCCACATGGCAAGACACAATGGCAGTGTCTGCTGGTCTGTGTCTCTGCCTTCTCCTCTGGGCCCACTTTTTACCCGAGCTCAGCTGTGGGTGATCAAGAACATGGCAGGGCACACTTCCTTCTCCTCCAGGCCTGTTGCAAGTTCTGCTTTGGGCTGATCTGTGCTTTTCTTTCTCCCAGATTCCTTCTTTCCATTTCTGTGGCATTTTTCTCTGTGTGTCTCTGCTTTCAGTTCTCCATTTATAAAGACTCCAGCAAGAGGACCAAGACGCACCCTGGGTCACTCCTCACTGAAGTAATCCAATGAAAATCCCCCCCAATTGAATCCAATCCAATCAAAGGATTAGCTTCAAGAAGTTGATCTTTCTGGGATCCACAAAAATTTCAAATGTTCACAACTCATGTTGGTCATCTCCTTGTGTGCAAATTGTGAAACGATAATGAACATTGGGATCTATATACAATTCTATGAATTCAGCTTCAGAGCCTCCATATACATACTCAAAATGATTAGAAGTGCATTTAGACAACTGGAGGCTGTAATCTTGGGCTGCAAAGTTGTCATCAACTTTATATCATCATACTATAATGCCTCCAGGTTTCTCTATTAGTTGTTCAATCTGTGTTGGAGAGGGAGATGCTACTGTTCCATGGTTAAAAATGTGATCTTTATGTTAAGAATAGAGTCATCCACCTGAGCAGATAAACAAGGCCCTTCAACCAGTAATGGCACTTCTGGTAAACTCTCCAACTGAATGTGAGAGGCCTTTTTGGTAAAGCTCCAAAGGTTCTTAATCTATTTGTCTACACCTCCAAGAATGGCCATCTCACCTTCTTGGACTAAGTCCTCTTCAGTGTTAACTCCATGCTCTATGAGCTTCTGGCAGTCATCAAGTGGCATAATGGTCTCCTGTTCAATGGTGTCCTCTTCTTGCAAAAGCATCACCAATTACTCATCCAGAAACTTCCCATAGGTTCCCTTTAAATCATTCAAATGCTGTCTGTGAAACATTATCTTTGATCAGCATCTCTTTTTATTTGTCAGTCTAGCTAATGGTTTCTCAGTTTTATTGATATTGTCAAAGTATCAACCTTTAGTTGTGTTTAATCTGTTTTTTTTTCACTTCTCAATTTCATTTATTTCTGTTCTAGTCTTTGTTATTTTTTTTTTCTTTCTGCTTGCTTTGGAATTAGTTCACTGTTTGTTCTCTAATTCCTCCAAGTTTGTAGGTATGTCTTTTTTAAAAAAATCAATTTTATTTATACATATTAATAAAACATACAGTCCATCCAAAGTGTACAATTGATGGTACATGGTATAATCACATAGTTGTGCGTACATTATTTTAATCATTATTAGAGCATTTCCATTATTTTAAAAATAATAAAATACAAAAAAGAGACAAACAAAAGTTTCATCACCTCTTAATCTCTCTATTATTCTCCTACTGTACATAGCTGCTATTTCTGGCTATTGTTGCTTATTTATTTATTTAATCATTTTAAAGCAGTTTTATTGATATTTATTCACATACCATACAGCCTATCCAAAGTGTATAATCAGTGGCTTTTAGTATATTCACAATGTTGTGCATTCTTTGCCACAAAAAAATTTAGATTGATTTCATTACCCAAAAAGAAAAACTCAGCAATCCTTAGCAGTCACCTCTCAATCCCTCTATCCTTCCTCTACCCTACATAACCACTAATCTAATTCCATCCTTATAAATTGATATATATTTCCATTTTATATGCATGGAATCATACAATATGTAGTTTTTTGTGTCTGGTTTCTTTCTTTCTTTTTTTATAAATATATCTATTTTTTATTTTAAATTTAAATTTGTAATTGTTCATTGCCAGTATATAAAAGTGCAATTTATTTAGGTATTTATTTTACTGGATATATATAAAAAAATTTTGAGTCATACAGTATGTTACGCAATATATTTGGTTCATAGTAACACAATCATACATTATTTGTCCTTTTGTGTCTGGCCTGCTTTGCTCAGCATAATGTCCACCAGGTTCATCCATGTTGTCATATACTTTATGACTGCCATTGTGTGAATACATCACAGTTTGTTTATCCATTCTTCTGTTGATGGACACCTGGATTGTTTCAAACTTTTGGCAATCATGAATAATGCCACTATGAACATCAATGTGAAGATGTCTGTTCATGTCACTGCTCTCAGTTCTTCTGGGTAGATACCCACCCAGTAGTGGTATTCAAGGATCACCTGGCAAGTCTCTATTCAACTTCTTCGTGAACTGCCAAACAGTCCTCCACAGTGGCTGTACCATTCTACATTCCCAACAGCAGTGAATAAGTGTCCCTATCTCTCCACATCCTCTCCCACACTTGAAGTTCTCTGTCCTTTTAATAGTGGCCATTCTGATAGGTGTGAAATGATATCTCATTTTAGTTTTGATTTCTATTTCCCTAATCATTAGTGATGCTGAGCATTTCTTCATGTGTTTTTGTTTTGTTTTGTTTTGTTTTTTGCCATTTGGATTTCGTCTTTGGACAAATGTCTTTTCAAGTCTTTTGCCCATTTTTAAATTGAGTCATTTGTCTCCTTATTGTTGAGTTGTAACATCTCTTTATATATCCTGGATATTAAACCCTTATCAGATATGTGATTTCCAAATATTTTCTCCCATTGAGTTGGCTGCCTTCTCACTCTTTTGACAATGTCCTGTGAAGTATAAAACTGTTTAATTTTGCAGGGATCCCATTTATCTATTTTTTTCTTTGGGTGCAAGTGCTTTGGGTGTAAGGTCCAAGAAACCAACATCTATTACAAGGTTTGAAGATGTTTCCCTATATTTTCTTCTAGTAGTTTTATGGTCCTGGCTTTTATACTTAGGACTTTGATCCATTTTGAATTGATTCTTATATAGGGAGTGAGATAGGGGTCCTCTTTCATTGTTTTGGTCACAGATATCCAGTCATCCCAGCACCTTTTGTTGAAGAGGCTGTTTTGTCCCATTAACATTAACTTGGTAGGTTTGTCACAAACCAGTTGACTGCATAGGTGAGGGTTTATTTCTGGATTTTCAGTTCTACATCACTGATCATTGTGTCTGTCTTTATGCCAGTACCATGCTGTTTTGACCACTGTAGCTTTGTAATATGTTTCAAGGTCAGGCAGTGAAATTCCTTCCATGTTGCTCTTCTATTTTAAATTGCTCTTGGCTATTTGGGTGCACTTTCTATTCCAAATGAATTTCTTAATTGTCTTTTCTAATTCTGTAAAGTAATCAGTTGGTCTTTTCACTGGTATTGCATTGGACCTATAAATCAGTTTGGGTAAGATTGGCATCTTCATGATATTTTGTCTTCCAATCCAAGAATACAGAATGTCTTTCCATTTGTTTAGGTCTTTTAAAATTTCTTTTAACAGTGTTTTGTAGTTTTCTACATATAGGTCCTATACTTGTTTGGTTAAATTAATTCCTGGATATTTGAGTCTTTTTATTGCTATTGAAAATGGAATTTTCCCCTTGATTTCCTCCTCAGATTGTTCATTACTAATGTACAAATACATAACTGATTTTTGTTTGTTGATCTTATATCCTGCCACTTCGCTGAAGTCATTTATTAAAGTTCCTTGGACAGACTAACCCACCCTCCTCACAACCCAGCACTGCCCAAAAGAATACCATCACTGCAGCACTGTTATGCTCATCCACTACACAACTACACCCTTCCACCTTAATATAGATTTTGCCCATATGGGCATTGGCTCACAACCTTCATCTTCCTTTCCGTCTCCTGTAAACCTATCTTCCAGACTCTAGCTCTGTGTGTCTCCTCTATTTGCTTAAGTCATATCAGTGAGGTCATGTAATATTTGTCCTTCAGTGCCTGGCTTGCTTCACTCAACATGAGGCCTTTAAGATTCATCCATGTTATCCCATGTGCTTACACTGCATCCATTGTATGTATATACCACAATTTGTTTTATATGTTTATCTGTTGATGGACATTTGGGTTGTTTCCAACTTTTGGCAATAGTGAATAATGCCATTATGAACGTTGGTGTGCATATATCTGTTCATGTCCCTGCTTTCAGTTTTTTTGGGTATATACCCAGCAGTGGGTTTGCTGGATCATATGACAGTTCTATGGTTAGCTTCCTGAGGAACTGCCAAACTGCCCTCCACAATGGCTGTACCATTCTATATTCCAACCAGCAGTGGATAAGTGTTCCCATTCCTCCACATCCTCTCTAACACTTATAGTCCTGTTTTTTCAATTGCCACCAGTCTAATGGGTAAGATGATATCTCATTGTAGTTTTGATTTCCATTTCCTTAATAATTAGGGTTGTTGAGCATCTTTTCATGTGCTTTATTAACCATTTTTATTTCTTCTTTGGAGAAGTATCAATTCAAATCATTTGCCCTTTTTTAAAAATGTGGTGTTTGTCTTTTTATTTTTGAGGTGTAAATTTTCTTTATATATGCTGGATATTAAGCCCCTATCAGCTTTATGGTTACCAAATATTTTCTTCCATTGAGTAGGCTGCCTTTTCATTTTATTGATAAACTCCTTTGAGGTGCAAAAGTTTTTAATTTTGAGGAGGTCCCATTAATCTATTTTTTTCTTTCACTGCTCTTGCTTAGGGTGTAAATTTGATGAAACCATTTCCTAATACAAGATCCTAGAGATGATTCCATACATTATATTCTAGGATCTTTATGGCCTTGGCTCTTATATTTAGAGCTTTGATCCATTTTAAGTTAATTTTTGTATAAAGTGTGAGGTAGTGTTCCTCTCTCGTTCTTTTGGATATGGATATCCAGTTCTCCATGCACCATTTGTTCAAGAGGCCATTCTCTCCCAGTTGAGTGGGCTTGGTGGCCTTCTCAAATATCAGTTGATTGTCTATGTGAAGATCTATATCAGACCTTTCAATTCGGTTCCATTGGTCAGTATGTCTATCCTTGTGCTAATACCATGCCATTTTGAAAACTGTAGCTTTGTAGTATGTTTTAAAGTCTGGTAGTGTGATTCCTCCAATTTCATGTTTCTTTTTCAATATGTCTTTGGCTATTCAGGGCCCCTTGTCCTTCCAAATAAATTTCATATTTAGCTTTTCCAATTCAGTAAAAATTGCTATGGTAAGTTTTATTGGGTTTGTGTTAAATCTGTAAATCAGTTTGGGTAGGATAGACATCTTAATGATGTTTAGTCTTCCTATCCATGAATATGGAATATTATTCCATATATTTAGGTGTTCTTTGATTTCCATTAACAGTATTGTGTAGTTTTCTGTGCACAAGTTATTTATATCTTTAGTCAAATTTATTCCTTGGTATTTGATTCTTTTAGCTGCTATTGTAAATAGGATTTTTTTCTTGATTTCTTCCTCAGATTGCTCATTATTGTTGTACAGAAATGCTGCTGATTTTTGCACATTGATCGTAGAATCTGCAACTTTACTAAACTCATTTCTTAGCTCTAGAAGCTTTGTTGTAGATTTCTCAGGGCTTTCTATGTATAGGATCATGTCATCTGCAAATAGTGAAATTTTTACTTCTTCCTTTCCAATATGGATGCCTTTTATATCTTTTTATTGCCTTAGTGCTCAAGCAAGTACTTTTAACACAATGTTAAATAAGAGTGGTGAAAGTGGGCATCGTTGTCTTGTTTCAGACCTTAGAGGGAAAGCTTTTAGTATTTCCTCATTAAAATATGATGTTAGCTGTGGTTTTTTCATATAGAACTTTTAGCATTTTGAGTAAGTTTCCTTCTATTCCTATCTTTTGAAGTGTTTTTATTATGGAAGGGTGCTGTATTTTGTCGAATGTGTTTTCTGCATCTGCACAGATGATCATGTAACTTTCTTCTTTCAATCTGTTTATTTGGTGTATTACATTGATTTTCTTATGTTAAACCATCCTTGCATACCCAGGATGAAAGCTACTTGGTCATGGTGTATAATTTGTTTGATGTGCTGTTGAATATGATTCCCAAGTATTTTTTTTTAGGATTTTATCATCTAGGTTCATTAGAGAGATTGGTCTACAGTTTTCCTTTCTTGTGGCATCGTAAGTTGGATTTGGTATTAGGGTGATGTTGGCATTATAGAATGAGTTAGGCCATGTTCCCTCTACCTCTGTTTTTTGGAAGATTTTAAGCAGGGTTGGTATTAGTTCTTTCTGGAAGATTTGGTAGAATTCAAATGTGAAGCTGTCAGTTCCTGGGCTATTCTTACTTGGGAGGTTTTTTGTTTGTTTGTTTGTTTTTAATTAATTAATTAATTAATTTCTCTCCCTGCTCCCTCATTGTTTTGTGCTCTCTGTTCTCATTGTTTTGTGCTCTCTATGTGTTCTTCTGTGTCTGCTTGTCTTCTCTTTTGGTGGCACTGGGAAATGATCCTGGAACCTTCCAGAGTGGAGAGAGGCACTGAATCTCTTGCACCACCTCAGCTCCCTGGTCTGCCATGTCTTCTATTGTCTCTCTTCTGTGTCTCTTTTTGTTGCATCATCTTGCTGCACCATCCGTGTGGGCCAGACACCGCATGGATTAGCACTACTATGTGGGCCAGCACTCTGCATGTGCCAGCATTACACGTGGGCCACTTCTCTGCTCAGGCCAGTTTGCCACATGGGTCAGCTTGCTTTTTACTAGGAGGCCCTGGTAATCAAACCCTGTACCTCCTATATGGTAAACAGGAGCTCAATCACTTGCCCACATTCCAGTTGGGAGTATTTTGATGACTGATTCTATCTTGTTACTTGTGATTGGTCTGTTGAGTTCACCAATTTCTTCTTTCATCAACATAGGCTGCTTGTGTGTTTCTAGGAATTTGTCTATTTCCTCTAAATTATCCATCTTGTTGGCATACAATTTTTAAAGTACTCTTTTATGATACTCTTTATTTCTGTGGCATCAGTGGTGATATCCCCTTCCTCATTTCTTATTTTATGTATTTGCATCTTCTCTCCTTTTTTCTTTGTTAGTCTAGCTAAGGGTTTGTCAATTTTATTAACCTTCTCAAAGAACCAGCTTTTGGTTTTGTTTATTTTTTCTAGTGCTTTCTTATTTTCAATTTCTTTTAGCTCTGCTCTAATCTTTGTTACTTCCTTCTTTCTACTTGTTTTGGAGTTAGTTTGTTTTCCTTTTTCTAACTCCACCAGGTGTTCAGTTCTTTGATTTTAGCTCTTTGTTCTTTTTCAATATAGGCATTACTGGCTATGAATTTCCCTGTCAACACTGCTTTTGCTGCATCCCATAGGTTTTGATACATTGTGTTTCATTTTCATTTGTTTCAAGATATTTATTGATTTCTTTTGCAATTTCTTCTTTGACCCACTGGTTATCTAAGAATGTGTTGTTTAACTTCCATAGCTTTGTGCCTATTCTGGTTCTCTGCCCTTTATTAATTTTTAGCTTCATTCTATTGTGGTCTGAGAAATTACTTTGCATAATTTTAATCTTTCAGACTTCATTCAGAGTTGTTCTGTGGCTTAGTATGTGGTCTATCCTGGAGAACGATCCCTGTGTGCTCGAGAAGAATGTATACCCACTGTATTTTGGTGTAATGTTCTGTATAAGTCTATTAGGTCCAGATCTTCTAATGTATTATTCAAGGTCTCTGTTTCTTTATTGATCCTTTGTTAAGATGTTCTGTCTAATGGAGATAATGGTGTATTAAAGTCCTCCAGCATTATTGTAGAGTCATCTATTTCTCCATTTAGTTTTTTCATTGTTTGCCTCATGTATTTTGAGGCACCCTGGTTAGGTGAATAAATGTTGATTATTGTTCTTTCTTTTTGATAAATTGCCCCTGTTATTAATATGTGGTGGCCTTCTTAGTCTCTTATAATGCTTTTTTATTTAAAGTCTATTTTGTTCGATATTAGTATGGCTACTCCTGTCCTTGTTTGGTTATTGTTTGCTTATAAAATTGTTTTACAACCATTCACATTCAGCCTCCTTGCATCCCTGGGTCTAAGGTGGGTTTCTTGTAGACAGTATATAGATGGGTAATAATCCCTTTTCTATTCTTCCAATCTGTGTGTCTTGACTGGTGAGTTTAAAACATTAACATTCAATGTTATTACTGATAAGGAATTACTTACCTTAGCCATATTTTCTTTAGGTTTTAGTATGCCATATGTTGTTTTTATTTCACATTTTATATTTTCAATTGTTCTTACACTCTCCTCCAATTCTCTCTCTCTTGTTTTTTCCTTTCATACTTCAGAACTCCTTTTTGTATTTCTTGAAAGGTAGGCTAATTATTGACAATCTTTCAATTTCTGTTTATTTGGGAATATTTTGAACTCTCTATCATTTTTGAATGTTAACTTTGCTGGATAGAGAATTCTTAGAGGGAATAATTTTCTTTTAGCACCTTAAATATGTCATAACACTGCCTTCTTGCCTTCATGGTTTCAGATGAAAAAATCAGCCCTTAATCTTATCAAGCTCCCTTGTATGTGATGGATTCTTTACTCTTGCTGCTTTCAGTATTATCTCTGTCTTGAGCATTGGAAAATTTGTCAACTATATGTCTTGGAGTAGGCCTGTTAGTATTTATACTGTTGAGGATATGCTGTTCTTCCTGTACATGTACATCCATGTCCTCAATAGAGTTGGGAAATTTTCAGCCATTATTTCCTCCAACATTCCTTCTGTCCCCTTTCCCTGATCTTCTCCCTCTGGGATGCCTATAATGTGTATGTTTGTGTGTTTTGTGTTGTCTTTTAAATCGCTAAGGCCCTGATGGATTTTTTCTATATTTTTATCTATTTGTTCTACTATCTGTCTAATTTCAGATGTAGTGTCTTCCACATTGCTGATTCCTCTGCCTGTTTAAATCTGCTGTTATGTGCTTCCAGTGTAATTTTTTATTTCTTGCATAGTGTCATTCATCACTATCATATCTGTATCTTTATATGTATTTTATCAGTATGTTCTCCCAGTCTCTTCTTAATATCCTTAATCTCTTCCTTCTCTTCGTTAAGTCGATTCATGATATTTGTTTGGACATCCCAGATTATTTGTTACATATTCTGCCTCTCCTCCTGTGTTTTAGTTTGTTCATTGGACTGGGCCATGTCTTCCTGTTTCTTAGTATGGCTTGTAATTTTTTGTTGGTGTCTAGGCATCTTTTTATCTTGATGGGTTTACTCAGTTGATTTTCTTCTCTTTCAATTCTAGGGTTTTATTTTGTTGTTGTTTTTGTGTTTGTGGTAAAGTTTCACTCTGATACTTCATTCCTCTTATTGTATTTTCTTGCTATTGTCTATGTTCTCTTGAAAAAAAATTAAGGACCAGAGAAAAGGAAAGAGATAAGAAGAGAAAAAGAATTATAGGAATAATTTAAAAAGGTAGATGAGGAACTGTATAAGACCTAGTAAAATGATTAATTAACACAAGTAAGAAGTACAGAAGAATAAGAATAAAAAAGTAGAACAGAAACAATGAAATGAGAAAGAATATAGAAAAAATATACATAATGAATTAAAATGTTGGAATGATGATAAGAGGGAAAAAGAAAAAAGAAAAATAGAAAAAGTAAACTAAAACAGAGAAAGAAAATAGAGAAAACAGAGAGAGAAATAAAAACACAAAAGATTGAAGACCACAGAAAAAGAGGTGGAATGAATGAACAATAACAGAAGACAGCAGATAGAAAAATGAAGGAATGAAAAGAAATAGTGTACACAGAAAAAAATCACTAAAAGAAAAAAAGGGAAACAAAGAAAGGGGAAACACAACAAACAAGAAACAAGACAGCAGCAACAAATTTTAAAAAAGAGAAAAAATAAAAACCAAGGAAAATCTGCCTTCCCCTTTAGGCTCCTAAGGAGCTTCTCAGTCTGCTTATGACCATCAATGACTCTGCAGCCTGCCCTCTGCAGGTGATAAAACACATTCTAGTGAGTAAAATAAGGCAGGGGGGTGGGGGTGGGGGGTGCGGAGAAAACTAAAAAAAAAAAAAAATTCCAAGAAAACTAATATAAAAAGAAGGTCAATATGTTTCCTGTCATAATGTAGCAGATGCCTGATAAGCATCTGCTTATCTGATAAGCATCTGCTTATCACTTAGAAAAGTGGATCACTTCTCTAAGAAGAGCTGGGAATTGAACCAGGGACCTTGCATATGCAAGGCCAGGATTGCTCCACTGAGTTAAACTGTCTCTTTAGGTTATTTATCCTTCAGAAAGGAATCCATCCCCTTTCCCTCAGGCAGGTTAGATTCCTAGCAGTTTGCCAGAGCCCTGTTGATTAGGCACCTGTCTGTCCCTGACCCCTCTCTAATTTAATTCCTCTCTTTACCAAGGTGGCTGGGTGTGACAGCTTGCCTGAGAAGATCCTCCTCCCCTCTCCCATTCAGGTCAGCGTCCCTTCTGAGATTCAAAGCAGGTTCATTTGGCAAAAATCACTGCAAAGAAAACACTCTACATCCTCTCAGACCCCTTTTCCTCCCAGGGAATGCCCCCTCCCACTCTGTTACGAGTAGCAAGCCAAGGCCTCCACCTAAGCTATTAGCTCTGAGGGTGAGGTATATGCCCATTTTCCAGCCACAGGGGCGAGCAACACACGGTTTTCCTTTGGTTTCATAATCTTTCCAGTACTCTCTTAGAAGACTCAGAACACTTTCTGTTCTATATATATCCAAAGTAGCTCCTTTAGATAGGTCTCCGCCTTCTATCTGCATTTTTTGGTGAGAGGTTCAGGCTCTGTCTACCTATTTTGATGCCATTTTCTAGCTCTATGTCTTTAAATCTTTACCACCTCTGTTGTTCCCCTGGGATGGGTTGAAACAATGGCTACTGCTTCCCTTGTCTGGGGCCAGTTAATGGTTGTCTAGTTTGTTGGCATACAGTTTCTTATAATATCCTCTTATGATTCTTTTTATTTCTTTGTGGTCAGTTGTAACTTCCCCCTTTTAATTTCTGATTGTATTTATTTGCGTCTTCTCTCTTTTCTTTGTTAGGATAGCTAGGGGTTTGTCAATTTTATTGATCTTCTCAAAGAACCAGCTTTTGTTTTGTTGATTTTCTCTGTTTTTTGTTGTTGTTGTTGTTGTTGTTGTTCTCAATTTCATTTATTTCTCTTCTAATCTTTATTATTTCTTTCCTTCTGCTTACTTTGGGATAGGATTCCTGTTCTTTTAGTGGTTTCTCTAGGTGTTCAGGTAAATCTTTGAGTTTAGCTCTTTCTTTTTTTTGATATAGGCAGTTAGGCCTATAGATTTCCTTCTCAGGACTGCCTTCGCTGTATCCCATAAGTTTTGATGAGTTTTTTTCTCATTTTCATTTGTCTCAATATATTTACTGATTTCACTTGCAATTTCTTCTTTTGACTCACTGATTATTTAGAAGTGTGTTGTTCAGCCTCCACACATTTGCAAATTTACTTTTCTCTTGTCTATTATTGATTTCCAGTTCCATTCCATTAGGATCTGAGAAAGTGCTTTGTATAATTTCAATCTTTTTATATTTACTGAGAGCTGCATTGTGCCCTACCATAGCATCTATCCTGGAGAAAGATCCATGGGAATTTGAGAAGAATGTATAACCCACTGAATTTGGATGTAGTGTTCTGTATATGTCTGTTAGGTCTAACTTGTATATCATATGGTTTAAAATCTGTTTCCTTGTTGATCTTCTGTCCAGTTGTTCTATCTAATGATGTGAGTGGTGTGTTGAAGTCT
>JAQZBX010052527.1:0-13820 GCA_029593785.1 Cabassous unicinctus
GTTTCATTTATAGGTCCAAGAGTTGTATGCTCATTTTACTTCTTTTTTATAGAATCTTTGCATGGGTACTATTTTTACTCCTATTTTATTACTCATATTTGAATGAGGTGAAAATTCCTAGACCAGCTATTAGTAGGAGATATCAGTAAAAGGAGAGGGGGCCAAGGAAGTTTTGGCATTTCCTTCCATCTCTGAGGGAATTTACATTATCTTGTGGCTATAGGGAACTTGACCACTGACCAGGAGGAAAGGGTGGTGGGCCATGACATCAGGTGTACCTATCAGGTAGGGAGTAGAAAACATTTGGGTCATCATTTCAATTTTTGACTCTGTCCTGAAAGCCAAAGGTTCATGGAATCTGTACTAGATAGTTACCATTTCCCCTCCAAATCCATTCTCCACCTTTTTGCATGGTGCTCTGTGACCCAGTTGGCCAAACTTTATAGACATTACCGAACTCCACTGTTCTCTCGCTACCCAGTGAGTTTGGCCAAAGGGAGGCCCAGCAGGAGATCAGAGGGAGGGGATGATATACTGAGATGTTTACTCCTGGGGCTTTACCCTGCAGAATTTCCCTCTAATGAGGTCCACAGCTCCTGTCAATTGGCTTTCTATTTACAACTCTCTTTTGGGTTCCAGTAACTTCTTCCTTCTCTTATCCCATCAGGCCTAGGGATGGTATTAGCCCCAGGGTATTACACCATCCCTTCTTATTTTTAATAAGAGGAGTAGTTTCTTACACAATATCATGCAGCAAATACAATCCTATATCAATTATCAAGTGTGTGTATATGTGTGTTTGCATGTGTATGTGTGTGTGACTACATTCTCTAAGCTCTTAGCCACTGGAACTACACATGGTATTATGGTATTTTATCAAGAGTCAGAATGTAAAGAAGGGACAGCCTGGGAGGAAAGAGAAATAGAGGAAATTCATTACTGTGGACCCCTTACTTCCCACTTATCCCAGAGAGGGACATGCACAGAGGTCCTGGAGCTCCTACTACAAAGGGCCCTAGTAAGTCTCTGCACAGATACGTCTTGTGGAGAACAGGGTGGTTGCTGAATAATAACATTTAGTGAGATTTGTTTATCTCTTCTGTCAGGCATGGAAACCAGGGGATAAGCCTGGACTTCTGACCCACCAAACTATTCAGTGGAACTAAATTCTGGGACCAAGATGACAAGGAAAAAGGAGAGGGGAATAGTTTGGGGTTGGGTATGCATAGACATCCTTGGGAGTCCTTTTATAAGGATGGACAGTGTGCAGACAGTTCATGCAGCTTTGCCCACGTTACACTATTTTTGTCCAACTGAAGCTGGGCCTATAAGGGTAGGGCCATCTTTGTCATTGTCTCAGTTAATTTTCTAGACTTATACATCATACCCATTTATTGACTTAACATTTCCACTTGGATGTCCAATAGGCATCTCAATTTAGCAATTCCAAAACAAAACTCTTGGTTTCTCCCATGAACCTACGTCTTCTCTAGTCTTCTCCATCTCAATAAATGTTACCAGTGTCCATCTAGCTGCTCAAGCAAAAAACATAATAAAATCCTTAATTTCTCTTTTTACCTTGCACCTCACATCAAATCATCAGCAAGTCCTATTGGGTCTACCTTCAAAAAATACATCCCAAATCTTTTCACTTCTCTCAATCTCTTCTGCTGGCTCACTAAACCCAGCCACTGTCACTCCTTGCCTGGACCACAGCAGTAACTCCCTAACTGGTCTGCCAGTTTCTACACTTGCCTTCCTAAAGTCTATTCTCCACATAACAGCCAGAATGAGCTTCTTCAAATATATATAAAATCTAGTTACTCCTCTGCTTAAACATCCCCCATTGGCTTTATATTTACCTTAGAATAACATCCAAGCCACTTACACTGCTGATGAGTCCCCATGTGGTCTAGTCCCTGCCTGTTTTCTCAGATCTTATTTCACATGATTCACCCCCTAATAATGGCCACTCTGGCCTTCTTTTTCCTGAACAAGAATGAGCCAGTTCATTTCTGCCTTGAGGCCTTTGTACTTGATCTTCTCTATGCCTGAAAAAGTTCCCATTCCCACCCCTTAGATTTTCACAAGCGTAGTTCGTTCTTGTCACTTATGTTTCAGCTTAAATATTTCCTCCTCATAGAGGTTTCTTCTAAATACCCTACCTAAAGTAACTCAGTCCCCACCACCACCCCCATACCCAGGCAACTCCTGACCAATGCTGTAGAGTTTAATTTTAGCAGGATAGCACTGATCACAACTCAATATTTTCTTGTATAGTCCCATGTTTGTATGTTTTTGCTGTCTTCTCCCACTGGAATGTGAGTTGCAAACAAATAAGAACCTTGTATGACTTCTTTATTGCTAAATCTCTAGTCCCTAAAATGGCACCTGGCCAAATATTTATTGAACAAGTGAATGATAGAGAGACATAGATAGATGTATAACTTCATGCATTTGTTCAACAAACATTTGTAGCTATAACACACACACATAACTTGTTAAATAAGGGAATGGTATTTACATAGCTGCTAACTATAGCTTTAGATTAGTGGTTAAGAGTTTTGGCTTCAAAGCTGGACTGCCTGGTTTCAAATTTCACCTCTGTCACTTAGTAAACTATGTGACCTTGAGCAAGTTACTTAACGCCCCCTATGGTCCAGTTTCCTCATCTGCTCATTGAAGATAATAACAGGCCCTGCTCTGCTGTGTTGAGTTAAAACATGTAAAGGCCCTAGAACAGTGTCTGGCAGATAATTCGTGCTCAATAGATATTAGTTCTTGGGTTTATTGTCATTATTTATCTTCTTTCCCAAGGTTCTATTCTATTATATATATGGTAGAACACACAATAGCCTGCTTTCGTCTTGCTATAGAGTATGATCAACTCCTCACAGAAATCAATGTGCTTCTGCATGTTTAACAAAATTCCTTGAACTGCACACCTGCTATTGGTGAGAAGACAGCACATAGTGTACCTTTAGAAAGTGAAAGAATTAAAAATTGTCATAAAGCAACTTAGATTCAAATGTAACACTAAAAAAACAAAATTAATAAAAAAAGAGAAAATCCATAGGACAGGACTACACAACACAAACAATGAACCCTAGGGTGAACCATGGACTATACTTAATAGTATAATTATTAAAATGCTCTTTCATCAATTGCAACAAATGCCCCACATTAATGCAAGGTGTTAATAATTGGTTGTTATATGGGAACTCTTTGTTTTATTCATGATTTTTCTGTAAAACTACATGCAACTTCTCTAAAAAAAATTTTTTTAAATCACATTTTGGGCATAGAGTAAATTTGTGAGCTATTCCTTTTTACTGATACATGTACTCATCTCTCTTATGATAGTCACTTGACAAAAGCAAATATTTCTCAATTTCCTTCCTCCCCACTCCTCCCACCCCAACTCTGTGTGTATGAGTGCTTGTCCTCTTCTCTATCCCCCTCCTTTTCCTCTGACTGATATACCTGCATTTAGATAGGTTGGCAGGAAGAACTGACTATTCAGTTAAATCTAGGAATGAATCTAATGTGGGTGGCAAGAAATGGCCTCCTACACATGTGTTGGTTGGCCTGCCTAGGGCTGCTGAGTCCATTTTTAGCCAGTTTTGTTTGTGATGAATACTGGCTTCCTGTGCTAGCATAACAAGCATTTCTCTTCCCCCATGCCTGGTCCATCAGTTAATATTCTCACACCACCTTCTCTGAGGTGGCTTGAAACAGTATACAAAAGGGGCCACATGACCCGTGGTGTAAGCTACTAGTATTTGAGGGTAGTTAGATGATTGGAAAGGCTCTCACATTCTGTCTGATTAACACCTTCTCAGAAGTGGTCAAGGGCCATGCCCCAAACCTGTTGCTCTGTCCATCTGCTCACTCACATCCCAAAATGTTCACTTTTCTTCCCCTACAGTGAAATCACCAAACATTCCTTGGAAAATATCTTACCACAATTGAAATGCTACTTTAGTTGAAATCTATATGATGAAGAAAGTTCCTTAGATGATTTAGAAGTCAGCATGTGTGATCAGATTGTCTCTAAACACAGAATTCAAAGCAATCATGTACAAGCTGTTTTCCTAAGTTAAACACCTCAGGGGCCAGAACAAGGAGGCTCTGGGATACTTACAGCAAGTAGAGGAGCTTATCCTGCATGGACAGACCCACCAAGCCAAAATCAGACATCTGGTCATCTGGGGAAACTATACTGGGTCTGTTATCGCATGGAGAGACTTCCAGAATCACAGGCTTATATTGACAAAGTTGGAAATCTTTGCAAGAAGATTGCAAGCTGCTAAAGAATCAAATGCCCTGAGATTGACTGTGAAGAAGGATGGGCACTTTTAAAATGGGGTGAAAAGTATTATGAACAGGTTAAAGAGTGTTTTGAGAAGTCTCTGCAGGAGAAACCCACCAACCCAGAATTCTTCCTTGGATTGGCAATCACACTCTATCACAGGGGTTCTTAACCAGGGTTCCTCGGACCCCTTGGAGGTCCATGGAAAGATTTCAGGGGGTCCATGAGCTTGAATTAATTTTGAATAATCCTAAAATTTAATTTAAAGACATGCCAATGTTGAGTGTCATAAAATTATCTGCTGCTACATTCTGAGAAGGGGTGCATGGTTTTCACCTGACTGATAAAGGGGTCTGTGGAACAAAAAAGGTTAAGAACCCCCGCTCTATCGTCTGGGTAACAAAGAACCAACAGTGAACACCATTCACCTTCTGAGTGAGGCTATCCACCTAAACCCTGACAACCAGTATATTAAGGTTCTCCTGCCTCTAACTCTTCAGAAGATCAAGAAAGAGGCCAAAGGAGACAAGCTAGTTGAATAGGCCTTGATGAAAACCCCATGTCCAACAGATGTATTCTGCAATGCAGCCAAATATTTCTGAAATAAAGGTACTATGGACACAGCTATAGAATTGCTTAAAAGGGCTTTGGAATCAGTGCCAAACAACGTCTACCAATATCTCCAGATTGGATGCTGCTACAAAGCAAAAATCAGACAAATACAGAGGGCACAAAAATGCACAACAAATAAAGATGAAGAAAAACTACAGGAAATGATGCAAAGTACTGTGGATCATTTAAAAAAAGTTGTTGAATGGAATTTTAACACCCCCCCCCCATTCCTGCAACCCTTTAGTAAGCACAAAAGGAGTCTAAAGGAAGGTGTAATGTCTGATCTGAAGCTGTGAAGTACTTAGAAACTTTGATTTTAAAACTCTTAATTCTAGTAATCAAATTGACAGATATATAAGGGCAGTCATGTTTTGAATAAGTCCTCTACTGATTGCCTTGGACTCTGGGTTGACTGTCTTGGGGAAGTTGTGAGTGTGTCTATGTTTTGGAAGAACAGTACATATGGATTTAGTAAAACAGTCTTTAGATAGACACAAAACAAAATTTGAAAATCTCAAGGAAAAAGCAGAGTTTTATTTTGTGCAGCTAAAAATATGTTCACCTACATTCTATATGTCAAACTTTAGCATGCATCAGAATTATCTCGAAGGCTGAGTAACACACATTTCACTGGGCCCTACCCTAGAGTTTCTGATTTAATGGGTCTAGAGTGGGGCCTGAGAATGTGCCCATCAGCTTCTTTGTTTTTTTTTTTTTTTGGAGGTACTGGGGATTGAACCTGCAACATCATACATGGGAAGCAGGCACTCAACCATTGAGCTACACCTGCTGCCCCCCCATCAGCTTTAATGCTGAACCTGCTGGTGGTTACCATACTGTGAGAACCACTTCATTCTACCACCCTGTAGCTGAGGCAGCTGCTCAAAGTCCTAACACTGGTAACACCCAGTAAGGCCTGTCCCTTAGTCTAGGCTAAGACAGGGGCAGGCCCAGGCCTGTACACTAAGACACAAATACATAAAAATTTGTAGCAACTTTCAGAGTAATCAGAACTTTCACTGGATAAGTTTCATTTTCCTCAAAACAGTTATATTGCCAGTAGAGAATCGGTTTCCCTTCTCAGATTCTATTTTTCTGCATATAGTCACGCTAACAGCTGCCACCAGCTGATAGATCCCATCTGTAGCAGCATTGTCCACAGGCACTGGCCATGCAGATTTCTGAAGAGTAAGTTAGCATCTTTAGACACTTCATAACACAGTGACATTGAGTAAGAGCTTTCTCTGTGCTTTTCCCCAGGCAGTGCCTTTATTAATTATATTTAAATATTTTTATCCAATAGTTTTCTTGAATGCAAATTCAAACACACACGCAGTGTTCCAAGTTTCCTGTTTCAGTGTTGCTTGTACACCTAACATGCATTTCTATAAATACATAATAATCTTCTATCTTCAAGTCAATCTGTCTCATTTGGGCTCCATCTAAGTTCTAGAACTTGTAACTGCTAAGCGGGACCTAAAACTGGGGGTTTCCAACTGGTCTAGGTTTAGTTGTGCATCCTAATTGAAGGGGAGAGGATTTTCAAGAAGTAAAGGCTTTGCTTCAACCCCGCCCTAGGTAGGAGCATCCGGGATAAATAACACTTTCTCTAAGACATAATAATCTACCTCAGCAACCTCAGTTTTGCTAATTAACAACAAGGAAAACACATTTCTCCTATCCTAAAAAAACAAAACAAAAAGCACTCTGGCTGGAAACTGTGATGTGTAGGTGCTGATAAAAGAGGTGACATGCAGGGATTTAAAATGTGGGGCAGGGTGAAGTCAAGAGAATTTAGAGATGTTAGAAATTGCTTGATTGAAATTAATGATCATATTGGATCATGGAATGTTAGAAAAGTTAAAGCTCTGGAAAAGGAAAACACCAAAAGCTTCCTTTCTGGTCTCTGGTTAATGATTTCAGTTATTAATTATAATAAAAACTAACATTTACTTATTATGTGCCAGGCATTATTCTAAGTACATTTCTTGTATTTATTCACATAGTCCTCCCAGCACCCCTGAGTTGGTAACATTATTATCCCCATTTCAAAGGGGAAGAAACTAAAGCACAGAGACATTCAACAATTTGCCCAGAATCTCCCAGGATATAAATGGAGCCTGGTTTCAAACCCAGTTGGATTGACCTCAGAGCCCACGGTTCTAATTATGGATTCATTCATTCAACAACTACTTTTTGAATGCCTGCCACCTGCAAGGTATTATTGCAGGGACCTGAGCTTCAGCAGTGAACAAACAGGAAAATCCCTGACCTTGTGGCAATTACATAACTGCTTTGTAAATGTATCCTCCTCGGAGCTGGGCTTCCTTGATGTTAGCAGACCTAGGGCATAAATCCAGTCTGCAAAGAGGATGTTCTTATAACTCACTGGGCAGGGCAGGGTCCCTGATGAGTTTGGTTCTTACCTCATTTACCCTCCTCAGCACTCCTCCTAATTTCAAATCAATTTCACTTTCCAATTTCAATTTCTCTTTCCTAAAGACAGTCTCAGCAAACAAGGAAAGGAAGCAGGGGATGCTTTTATTTATAGGTCTCTTTAGCATTTATTTGTGGCAGAAGAGGAAGATTGCTGAAGAGTACAGCAGGCTGAACGACAGCCTTTCAGAACAGCTGGGAAGTGCACAGCAATCATGAGCTACAGATTCTCACTTCTCTGATTTTGTTGAAAATGCCTAATTAATCTTGTTGAATGCTAATCCTAAGCAGCCATGCTCCCACTGAAGGCAAGTTCTTGATTTTTTTCTGTTTTAGTGTTTGTTTATAGCCTTACTGTGCATCTATATAAAACTTTCTATGTAGGTCATAAATCGGTCTTATCAATGGTGACATTTTTATTCCAAAGTTATTTTCTGCTTCACAGAGTCAAGCTTCCTAAGGACATCTCTAGAACTGTTAACAGGGGTGGGAGGTTAGAGAGTGGGGCTGAGACTGAGGTAGGAAGAGAAGCGTGGTAGGAAGGAAGGGAGCAGAGAGACAAGCATGTTTACATATAATCAAGAAGGTACCTCATTTAAAGATGGATCTGGGGGAACTGCTCTTATAGACTGTCCCCCTTTTGTGTCTTATTTGAAAGGATTAAGTCAGTAGCCTTTAATAAAATTATTATTTAACAAAAGATTGATTTATTTTCAGCAGATGTTGTTGAAGATGTACTCTGCAGAACCCCACTTTATGCTAAAATGAATTTTATCTTTAAAGTACACACTCATCTCAGATTTGCATTAGAGCTGGTAAACTAACAGAAATGTTTTCACTCCCAACTTCTACTCATTGTATCTAAACTGCTTATTATTGGAGATGGAGTCCTGAGAAAACAGCTCCCATCTCCAAAATCCCCTCCTCCCCCAGAAGCATGAGATTGCCCTGGGGGATACCAGCCCCAGAACTCACATCCTAGAGGCCACACCCTTCTATTAATTCTACTTGGGATAGTTAAGTCTCCTTTTGTTTCCAGAAACAGAAAAGAGCAGGAACTGATTTAAAGTTCCTGGCTTGCTTCGTAGAACCCACATACAGGACAACGACCCTAAGAGGACTACAACAAGATACTGAGGCGCTTGAGGGACTCAGACCCTGTGTCTTCTTTGTGTACTTCTGGGTCACGCTCTCTGCAGCGTGTATTACTGAATATGGTCAGTCTTCCAAAATGTAGCCAAGAGCAGGCCTCTACTCTTCCAAACACACGAAAACTCACTCTTGCTTGCCTCACTCTCTCTCAGATCTATTTCCAGCTCCCTCTTGAGCTTTGGTGACCATCAACTAGAGGGTGAGGCAGGTCACTCTGTATAAAAAGTAAAATAAACATGAATATAATCTTCCATATAAAATATTTCAAAAGTAGTCCTAGTTTCTTTGCATGGCTTTCAGAAATCTATTGGTTGTATATGTCAGAATCCATATTTAGAATATATGCTACTCCTGATAAGAGAGCTGGTTATTATATACCATAAATTTTTTTACATGAGAAAAAGCAATATTTTAGGGCCTCCAATATGTAGTCAATGAAGAGAAACATTTTGGGACATGGAATGATTTTTAACCTACCTATCTCTGAAGTTACTCAGGATACAGGATTTTGTTTATTTGTCCCTTTGCTGATTTTGTTTCCCTGTTGATTATTTATTTATTTTTGAGAACTGACATGGAAGGGGATGAAAATCAATTCAGACAAGTTACAAAGGCATCTAAAGGAAAAAGAGCCCTCCCATAAGAAAAGGAGCTAGCTGTCCTGTAAGCCACCCCCTGTAGGCACACCTATTACTTGATATTATAAAAGCAAACAGCAGGAGAATGTAAAATGGTGCAGCCACTGTGGAAAACAAATTTTTGGTTCCTCAAAAAGTTAAACATAGAAATACCACATAACTCAGCAATTCCATTTCTAGGTATATAGCCAAAAAGAATTGGAAACAAGCACTCAAACAGACATTTGTAAACCAGTGTTCATCACAGCATTATTCACAATAGCCATCAACAGAAGAATGTAGAAACAAAACATGATAAATACATACATTGGAATATTCTTCAGCTGTAAAAAGGAAAGAAGTTCTGATACATGCTATAACATGGATGAACATTGAAAACATTATGCTGAGTGAAATAAGCCAGACACAAAAGGACAAATATTGAATGATTCCACTTACATGAAATATTTAGAATAGGCAAATTCATAGACA
This sequence comes from Cabassous unicinctus, assembly GCA_029593785.1. Classification (NCBI taxonomy): domain Eukaryota; kingdom Metazoa; phylum Chordata; class Mammalia; order Cingulata; family Chlamyphoridae; genus Cabassous; species Cabassous unicinctus. The sequence continues at coordinate 9,622 of JAQZBX010052527.1, forward strand.
GAAAGCAGATTAGAGGTTACCTGGAGCCAGGAGATGGGGGAAATGGGGAGTCATTGCTTAATAGGTATGGAGTTTCTGATGGGGTGCAGAAAGAGTATTGGTAATAGAGGGTGGTGACAAAAGTCCAAAATTGTAAATATAATTAGTACCACTGATTTGTACACTTAAAGATGGTTAAAATAGGAAATTTTATGTTATATATATGTTTCCACAATAATTTTTTTAAAGAAATCAAACCATAGGAGGGAAAAATAATTTTAAAAGGAAATTAAAACAAATGCAAATTTATTAATAGATCAGCTCAACAAAGTGTGTTAACAGAAATTGCTAATTCAGATGTAGCTGTACAAAAGAAATGAACAAAATGGTTACATTTTCTGTAAAACAAAAGTTTAAGTCATGGCTAACATATGTTAAGAGGTAGAATAATATAAAAGCAGAAGTGATTATAATTAATAATGGCTAGAAAATAAGATTTAAATGGCTAAAATAGGAAAACTCACAAGAAAAAATTAGAATAGAGAATATTAAAATAACAAAGAATGCAAATATTCTCGCTGTCCTGATTTTGTGATAATCAGGGTAGGCTAAACATTCGCTGTATTAGAAACCATGCATGAGTCCCCAGACCTAGTTTTCCCCTGTAGGTCTGGTTTTTAGAATGCTGGTGATAAACTAAGCCTGATTTATTGTATGACCATCCTGTATGGGAAAAGACTGTAATTCTAGGTATCTTTGGTCAACCTTAAGAGATATGCAGGGGAATGGATGTGGCTCAAATGGCTGGGCATCCATCTCCAATATGGAGGGACCTGGGTTCGATCCCCAGGACCTCCTGGTAAAAATTTAAAAAAAGAAAAATATAGAAGGCGCATGGGCCACCAGGTCCCGCGAGCATGTGAGCCCCCAGGCCTCATGCGCAGGTGCGCCACCAGGCCCCACGAGCAGGTGCGATGACAGGCCCTGCGAGCGGGTGAGCCCCCCAGGCCCCGTGCGTGGGTGCACCGCCAGGCCCCGCAAGCGGTTGTGCCATTAGGCTCCATGTGCAGATGTGCCTCCAGCCCAGCGAATGTGTGAGCCCCCCAGGCCCCACGAGAGGGTGAGCCCCCATGGTTCTGTGCATGTGTGTGCCGCCAGACCCTGCAAGCGGTTAAGCACCCCAGGTCCCGTGTGCCGGTGCACCGTCAAGCCCCATGTGCGGGTGCACCGCCAGGCCCCATGAGCTACACAGCAAGATGATGACGTAACAGGAGAGTGACACAAGGGAGAGCCAAGGCAAGACCCACTGAAAAAACAGGAACTAAGGTGGCGCAGGCGGTAGGACGCCTCTTTCCCACATCGGAGGCTCCGATGATCGAATCCCAGTGAGGTCAGGGGGAGAAGGATGAGAAGAGAGGGCAGGAAACAGACACAGAGAGTTGCCCAGCGAATGGACACAAAAACAGCAAAAACGGGAGGGGAGATGTAAAAATGGATAAAAGTGAATAAATAAATAAATAAATCCTTTAAAAAAATGGATGGGGAGTAAGATATGGACTATAGTTAGTAGTAATACTTTGACGATGTTCTTTCACAATTTGTTAACAAATGTTTCACAACAATGCCAAGTATTTGTGTGGGAGTGATGTGTGGGAGCCCTGTATGATGTAATGTATGTTTGTTTTGTAAGTTCACAATGTTTACTGAACACTTATAGTTTATGTATGTTCATGTATGAATGATATACTTCAATAAATTGTTTAAAAAATAATAATAAAGAGACAAAAAGCCAATTGATGAAGAAAAAAGCTCAAAAAGTTTGTTTAGGCAAAGGAATCAAGGATATATGAAAAGTTGAAGAAATTAGACAAGAAATAAAAAGCAATAAAGTTTTTTTTAAAAGGCAAAATAAGAAGTAAGGAATTATAAATATAGAAGATAGAGTTGAATTTCAGGGGGATAACAAATTTAAATCAGCATGACTAAACATAAAAAGAGTAGAAAAAAAGAAAGCAAAAAATTTCCAAAATATAAAACTAAATGCTAGATAAGAAAGAAAAACAGAAACAAAAAGCAAGCAAACAGCCTTGCTTCTTAAAAACCACATAAATTAAAACTTCTGATGAGATCCTCCCCTCTCCCCGCCCCCCAAAGATTTGGCAACCCCTGGGGCAACCCTCCAAAGCAGAAAGCAACTAAGAACAAAAGCTGTCTTTTTCAGGGAAACTAACCCTCGGGACCAGATGCTGTCCATTGTCCTCTCCCCAATTCTCCTGCCGTCCACCATCACTAAATTCCTGCTTCACTATGCATTTGACACCAGAGGTAAAATATAGAAAGAGAAAGAGGAAGCTTTGTTCCTCTTTGACTTGGGTTAACGTTGTTTAGGAGGCGAAGAATCTTATTTGCCATGCTCCATATTTCTTATCAAATGAACCTGTGCTATGTCTCAAAGTGTCCATCTTTCTGTTTTTCCCTACTGTGAGATCACTAAGAATTCCTTGGAGAGCAACCTGAGGCAACTAAAATGCCATTTCACTTGGAACTTGGTAAAGGAAGAAGAATCCTTGGATGATTTTGAGGATAGAGTGTGTGACCAGACTGAGTTTCAGAACAGTGAATTCAAAGTCACAATATGCAACATATCGGCCTATATAAACCACTGGAAAGGCCAAAACGAGGCAGCCCTGGAATACTTACAGCAAGCTGAAGAGTTAATTCAGTGAGAGCATGCTGCCCAAGCAGAAATTAGAAGTCTGGTCACCTGGGGAAACTATGCCTGGGTTTACTATCACATGGGTAGAGTCTCAGAAGCACAAGAGTACATAGATAAGGTGAAAAAAGTCTGCAAGAAGTTCTCCAGTCCCTATAGAATTGAGTGTCCTGAGCTGGATTGTGAGGAAGGGTGGACACGGTTAAAGTGTGGAGGAAAATACAATGAAAGGGCTAAGGTGTGTTTTGAGAAGGCTCTGGAAAAAAAAACAATGGATCCAGAATTCACATCTGGCCTGGCAATTGTAAGCTACCTTTTGGACAACTGACCACCGGTTCAGAACCCTATTGACCCTCTGAGAAAGGCCATTGGGCTGAATCCTGACAACCAGTATGTTAAAGTTCTCTTGGCTCTGAAACTTCAAAAGATGAATGAAGAAGGTGAAGGAGAGAGGTTAGTTGAAGAAGCCTTCAAGAAAGTCCCATGTGCAACAGATGTCCTTTGCAGTGCAGCAAAATTTTATCAAAGTAAAAATGATCTGGACAAAGCTATAGAACTGCTTAAAAAGACTTTAGAATACACGCCAAACAATGCCTACCTAAATTGCCAAATTGGATGCTGCTATAGGGCAAAAGTCCTCCAAATACTGAAAGCAGGAAGGTGCGAAAAGAATGGGGAAAAAGAGATGTTAGAGGAACTAATAGAACGAGCTGTGGATTATTTAAAGAAAGCTGATGAGACCAATGGAAACCTCTCCCATGTCTGCCTCTATCTTGCCTGCCTCTATGCTCAAGCAGGTCAGTATGAAAAAGCAGAGTATTACTTCCTAAAAGAATTCAGCAAAGATCTTCATCCTCGAATGAAACAAGTGCTCCATCTGCAATATGGCAATTTTCAGCTATATCAAATGACGTGTGAAGACAAGGCCATCCAGCATTTACAGAGGGCATAAAAATAAACCATATTTCAAAAGAGAAAGAAAAGATGAAAAACAAACTGCAAAAAATTGCTATAATGAGGCTTTCTCAAGATGTAGCAGATTCTAAGGCTTTGAGTCTCTTGGGGTTCCTTCACAGGTCAAATGGGGAAATGCAGCAAGCAGATGAAGACTCTGAAAGGGATTTGGCCTGTGGAAGCCCTTGTTCTTTCGCATCTTTAGCTGAGATAGGGAATGAGGACTAGAGATAGGATGCCCCCAGGGCTACTCTTGGAAGGGAGTCAAAACTCCTCCACCAGGGTTGTCATCAAAATATTTAACAATTGGTATGGCATAAGCATGGACTAAGCAAAACAGACACTGGCCATAGAACTGGATCAGGGTTTAGAGGAACCCTATTGGGCCAGGTGTTAATACCTGAATTGCTGGATCATGGAGAGAGCCAGGAGGTTCTGGAGGAGGGACCAGATAGGGGAGTAGATTCAGGGGCTTGAGAACGAGGCTATTTCCCAGCTGAACTTTTGGGAGGTGTGATGCCTTGGGCTTGTTTCTGTATTTTACAAAGCAGCC
>JAQZBX010052528.1:0-19122 GCA_029593785.1 Cabassous unicinctus
TCTTTTTTTATTTTTTTTATTTTTACTGGGAAGTCCCAGGGATTGAGCCCAGGTCCCTCTATATGGGAGACAGATGCCCAACCATTTGAGCCACATTTGCTCCCCTGCTATATCACTTAAGGTTGACCAAAGATACCTAGAGTTATAGTCATTTCCCATACAGGATGGTCATATAATAAATCAGGCTTAGTTTATCACCAGCATTCTAAAAACCAGACCTAGGGAGAAAAACTAGGTCTGGGGACACATGCATAGTTTCTAATATAGCAAATGTTTAGCCTACCCTGATTATCATAAAATCAGGGCAGTGAGAATATTTGTGTTGCCTCTAGCATATTTTTAATCTCCCCCATTGTGTCTTCATTTCCATAAGCTCTGTTATTTTTCCATTCAAGATTTCAAATACTTCTTTGTCTTCACCCAGTGTTTTCCTAATGTCTTTTATCTCTTTATCCATGTTGTCTTTCAACTCCTTGATTTGATTTAGGAGATTTGTATGAACATCATTGATTAATTTTTTCAAATTCTGTGTCTTACCTGGAACTTTGTTTTGTTCCTTAGCCTGAGTCATATCTTCCTTTTCCTTAGTATGGCTTGTAATTTTTTTGTTGATGTCTAGTCATCTAATTATGATGGTGAGTTTACTCTGATGGCAAGTTCTCTCTCTTGCCTAGGGATTTAGCATTACATGTTGCTGCTGTTCTTTGATTCTTGGTTCAACTTGATCTAGGTCTTTAGGCTTGTTTAAGTGCTCAAACTAGGACCATGGACCCAGTAGTGGGGTGCAGACCAGTTTCTAGGGGCCTTGGAGATGGGGACAATAAAGGTACCAAACAGCTTCTTTTATTTATTTACTTTTTACTTTTTCCATGCACTTTTCTGGTCTGCCAGCAGATGGAGCACTTCGGCAGATGGTTCTGCTCAGACCCAGAAGGGAATGTGTCTAGGCAGATGGACTAGGATTCTGGAAAATTCCTCTCAGGGCAGGCTATTCAAAGCCAAGCTTCTCAAATCAAATTTGCTCATTAACCTTCAGCTGGCTGTACCCTCACTTTACCCCAGGTAAGAATTAAGTTTTCACTCAGCAACCAGTCCAGGTCAGTTGGGAGGGTATTTGAGAAGGCAGGTTCTATTTACTCCCCTGCCAGGTCCCAGGGAAAACTATATCATGACCCTGCCCAGCCTGGAAACGTGGGATCTTTGGGATGCCATTGATTAAATTCACTGGCCAAAAGCCAGATCAGCTGTACAGTGAGTCCCTCTCTCTCCTCTTTCCTGGGGAAGTGTGTCTGTACAACCCCCTGCCTGTAGCCACTGGCCAGGACCAGAGGACCCACTGCTGTCCGTTCTGACAATGGGGGGATGGTTGCCAGCAGCTGTGACTGCAGGTTTACTCATGGATTTTCTCTGCTGAGTCTTCTTTTCATGCTCCCTCTCTCTTCTGGGTGTTGCTCAGCCTTTCCCTGGTGTCCTAAGACCTAGAATAGTTTTCTGGACAGTTTCTCCCTGTTCTCTAGCTATTTTTCTGGAAAAGAAGTGAGTCATGTGCTTCTCTAATCCTCCATATTCCTGGAAACTTGGAAAATTTAATTTAGGTGAAATTTATTCTGAGAACTTAACAACTAACAGTGGTTAAGTTTGTTCTTTGTTTAGAAGATATTGGTGAAACACAGACCACAGTGGAAATTCAGTTTTGTTTTGTTTTTTACATATTTCATTTCCTAGGAGCAATTCTTTAATTAAAATAAATTAGCACCTCTTAGTGGTAATTTAAAAAATCTGGCCTTTGAAAATCCTTCTCTTGTTCTTTACTCAGTCAATGTCTAACACTGATACATAAAACCATCAAATAATCAATTATAGAGTACCAAGGCCAATACAACATTATAATTAATAAAAATCAGAAAATATCTTTACCAAACTTTAAGAATTTCATATTATGTGTCCATTACTAATAGTTTTCAGTTTAACCTAATGACCAAGAAGTTAATACTAAAGCCATTAATATTTTATTATACATTATATGTTAATGTTACATATTATAAAACGTTAAATTTAATATGACTGGTTCTCTACAATATAGAACTTTTGGCTCTAGATTACCTCAAATAGCTCATTTAAGAGAAGAATTGTTATAGTTAATTGATAAATTTTAAAAATGCTGTGAGAATATAAATGCTTGTAATTTTTTTTTTTATTAACTTGCTCAGAAGTATTGTCAAAATGAGGATCAAATCAAGGGAACCAATTTCACAGGAGACTGATTAATGAAGTCGAATGCTTACTTATTACTGCAATGAGCTGTATGGTCCTATTAACTGAAGTGGATAAGAAACTGTCCTGGTGGGGTTGCTTATATTAATACAGGAAAAAAATGATATATCAGATTGTTACCTGGAGAGCATTGAATTAGAGCAAAGGGAGTTTGATGTTCTTTAAGAAATATTTCTATCATGCTGTAGTAATGAGTTTAATTGCTCTTTTCCCCTTTAGAGAATTTTCTATCCGAATATCTGAAGCAAATCATACAGAATTATATTCTTTCTCTTTTGATTGATGTTAGGAAATCCCAGATAAATTCTCACAATCTTACTGTTTGCAATATTTCTTTTATGCAGCAAAGTCTTCTGCTAAGACCCCTGCTGGAATTTATTATGACTTAAACTCTAATTTTATTTAGTTAATAGAGTGATATCTCTTTGAAGATAGTTTGGGATAATCCTTAGAAAAAATGGTGATTTGTGGGAAATGTTTTAATTTCATAAGCTTTATTTATATATACTATATCTTCATGTATATTTTCTAAGACATTTCCCACAGACTAATGTACATTTTCTTTCACATTTATATTCATTTCAGAAGCTATTATTTTCTGATCTTATCCTTAAAATCTGGAGCATTTCTCTTTTGGACCCTGTTGCTATTTTTCAATAAATACAAATCTTATCCTAGTCCTTGGTGATCTCTCTTTCCTCAGACATGCACTTATAGCTTCTATAACTCATTTGGCCCTTGCTCATGCCATTAGTCATTTTTTGAAGTTTGTTTTCATTGAATCACCAGGGGATCTTAAACTATTTGAAAGCAGGGTCATGCTGACAATGAATTCAGAGGAGGGAGAGTGTCATGGATAAGGATAATAAAGAAAGATTTCACAGATAAGTCTGTAGTTAAACAGAATCCTGGGATATTCCTCTAAGCAGAGAGGAGAAAAGAAGTTAACCTGGCTATAGAATTAATGCAATAAAGGCACAGAAATGGTGCTAAGGATGTAGGGATATCACGGATGTTAAAACAGTGTATGAGCAGACATAAAACAGTTTAAACTGAAATAATGGTATCAGTAATGAAAATGAAGTGATAGATGCAAAAAGTAATTTAAAGGGAGACTGTGCAAAGAAGAATTTTTGAAATATAAGGACGTTGAATCACCTACCATCTATGTTCTGGTTCAACTTTAAGATGATATCACAGAGCTTTTTCTCACTCTTTGAATATTAGAGGTATTTTTAAAATGAGGTATAAATCAAGGGAACCAAATTCAAAGGAGATATTAATAAAACAGCATGCTTCCTTATTAATCTGCGCTGAGAAATATAACTGTATTAATTGGAGTGGGTCCTAAGAAACTTTATCCTAGTGGAATTGGGTATGTCTCCTCAGGAAATAAAATGATAGTTTAATATTTACTTTAATATTAGTTGAAATATTTGCTATTCTCCTTGTCCTTAAATCTGAAAATAGAAATTAGCTTTTAGAATGGCATTACTTTAACAGATCTTCAGATATTTATGTGTATTTAAAATACCTTGCACCTGAAGTAGTCAAGGACAATGGGAACAGGCAAAATAGATAATAGTGTTCACCCAGTTGAAACAGGGATATTATTTAATTCTTGCTTATTTTTATCTTTTAAGTTGACTGAACATCAAGTATATAAAAAACTAAGATTACCTTTTTTGAAGGAAACCCCTTTAATATTAAATACAGCTTAGATGAAGAAATGTTGGCAGCCCTCTAACTTTTATTTGTTACTAAGGCATAAACCTAGAAGTAAGGTTATTTTGGTTGGAAGTCGCCAGAAGCAGAAAATGCAGGGATGCATTGCTGAGGATTTTACTGACTTAGATAGGCATTTTGGTAGCGTGTGCTTCAAAAGAATTCTTACATGAATGTATCCCCTTCATTTTATTTTTCCATAGAAAATGTTTGGGAATTTGGTTAATTGTTTTATATTCATACATTTTTACTATTTTTATTAAGTAATGACTTCTTAAGTTTTAATAGATGAAGATTTTCTTTTTGTCTTAGTCTAAGGAATTATTTTGCTTCTCCTGAAGAACTATTTTGTTTTAATCTTTAAAATGCCTTGAAACACATAACTAATAGTTGGCCTTTTTATTTTATTTTGTTTGCTTTAACATTTGTGATTTCAATATGTGGCACATTTCAGAGTACAAAATCTTAAGTATTCTGTGTATAAATTTTATTTCTGTTTCATTTTTATTTGCTTTTGGTCCTATTTTCCATTCATTTGCTTTGTTCTACTGATGCTCATGTACACCCAAAAACTTCATTAAATACATTTTAGAAAATAAGTTGATTGATTAAATAATGAAGGCAGATGATTTAGAAGAGGTTCTCCATGATATGCTAGCAGGTGCCTTGAAAATAATTTAATATAAATATTTTGTGGTAGACAACCTTTAGTGATCTCCACCTCCTGGTATTCATGACATTTTGTAATTCACTCCCTCTGAGTGGCTTGATTCTAACCAACAGAATGTGGCAAATATGAGAGATGATATTTCTGTGATTAAATTAAAATATATGCCATTTATAAGCTAGCAGGCTCTATTGCTTTCTCAGCTTGCATGCTTTGATGAAGCAAGCTACCATGTGGAGAAGCTCACATGGCAAGGAACTGAGAGCAAGCTCAAGCCAATAGCCAGGTAAGATCCTTGCAGTTCAAAAGCCTGCAAAGAACTAAATGTTGCCACCATCCACGTAAATGATTTTCAAGCAGATCCTTTCCTATTCTAGCCTTCAGATGAGACCACAAGCCCTGAGTTAACATCTGGATTACAGTCTGTGAAGCACTCCAATTTAACCATGCCTGATTCCTGACTCACAAAAAACTGTGAGATAATAAAAGTATATTGTTCTCACCCACTAATTTTGGGGATAATTTGTTATACAACAATAGATAACTAATACAGTGTATTAAGTTATTTCCAATTATTTAAACTTGAATTAAAACATTTTGGCAAAGAGGGAATTTTATCTGTCTTTAAATATTTCAAACTCTATCAAGTGGTGAGAAATTAGTTTTATTCATTTACAACCCAAAAAGAAAAACTAGGTTTTTCAGAATGAAAAAATGTTAATGTATTTCAGGGAATGGGTTTATAAGAATTTATGTTGACCAATATGAGAAGCACTGTTTTGGGGGGAAGTAAGTTTCTTGTACCTACACATTTCTAAGCAGAAGCTGAAAACTCACATATCATTATGGTCCTCTAATTTTAACACTGGATTAGGCTAGAGAACTCAGGGCTCTCTAAAATAGCTTCTCTCTCCATGTATCTATTAAGCAAGATTTCCATCAATCTATGCCTCCCTAAGTATATGCTTTGGAACACATAGGCTCCATTTAAAATAAGTTGCATAGCCATTTAGAATATTTAACTTGTATTTTACTATCTAGAATTAACCGTTTTGAAAATGTGAAAACATAATTGTACCTTTCATTTTTAAGGCCATTTTAAAGGGTAGAGATCTTTGTTTCCCATTCAAATGTTACTCTTCATATGGAACAAACTCATTTAGTGTAACATTCTTGGCTTTTTTTTTATCCTGTAGAGTTGGCCTGCATGTGGGAACATGAGTTTTCCTCTGCTCTCCCAGCTGTGTCTTCTGGTCCAACTACTGCCTGTGACTGAATATGTGGATTGAATATGTAGATTGGTTGTGTTTTGAAACTCTGTTAACAAACCTATTTGGCTGTCACAATAAGCTACATCCCCATATTTTTAGAATTTAAAACATGATATTTTTCTCTCTACCTGTCATAACTTTCTCTCATTTTTCAATTTAGTCAGAACTCAGATGAAGAAGTATGTTATTATTCATTGGGTCTCTTCAACTTTTCTAAAGTCTTCATATTTATATATTTCTATCCAAAATAATATCATCTAATTAGATAATTTTTATTTTTGCAAAGACTAACAGATCTTCCATAAAATATATTTAATATTTAGAGAAAAATATAAAACAGGATTTCAAATTATTCCAACTTTGTTAGAAAATGAATAAAGCTAAGAACAATTATTAAAATATTAAGGCTTTAACTTCAAAGCTAATTTTATTTATATAGTTTTTCTAATTGCATAGATAGCACATCTTTAAATCATAAAATAAGAAAAATTTTAGAATAAATCAAAGAAGAAAAAAAATCACTCACAATTATTCTACCTAGAGAAAATGGTGTAAGTAATTTAGTGTCTAAACTATGTAATTTTTATGTGTTCTATTAGTTATTTAGTTTATATATTCCATACAAATATGCACATTCAACAAAACTGAATGAAATTCTACCTACTATTTCTAACTTGCTTGATATTTCTTAAAAATATACCATGAATGCATTCATTATATTTGTATAACAAAATATAATATTAATGGATGTTTATTAATAATGACAATAACAGCAGCTAACATTTACCTTGTTAGCATTTACCATATACCAGACACTTTTTAAAATGTTTTATTTGCATTAACTCAGGAAATCTATACAATTACCCTATAGGAAGGGATCATTTATTATTTTCTTCATTATGTGAATAAAGGAACTGAATCAAAGAATAAAATAACTTGTTCAAAGTCATTCTACTAGTAACTGGCTCATGAGTTCATACTCTGAAACACTATAATAGATCATTCTATCATTTGTTGCTGCACCAAAGTTGGGCATTTTTTCTGTGTCTTGTGTTTAGCTATTTATAAATAAGTCTGTAATGACAACCTTTCCATCTATACTTTTTCACATTTAATTGTTTCTTTAGCATAAATTCTTAAAAGTGTTTCAGAAAAAAAAAAAGAGATGGCAATTTGAAACCACCACCAACAATGAAAATCATTTAAGGATTTGAAATATAACACAAAAAAGAGTATTAATGTAAATGAGTATATTGTTGCCCAATATTTTACGTCATCTTTGGATATGTGAATTAATGGCTTGAAATATGTTACATGAGAACTATTTAATAATGTAGAGAAATTCAGAGATAGAAATCCTACAAAAAAGAATAAAAGGGAAAAGAAAGACTTGAGGGATATATTCAGGACAGTTAGCACAAAAGTATACATCTCATAACTATGTATAAAGTTTTAAACTAGGGAGCTGAAAGGGTGAATATTAATAATGACAGTAACAACAGCTAACATTTACCTTGTTAGCATTTGAGTGGCTCCAAGGTATCATGAAGACAATTACAGAATGTAGCCACTGTCCTTATGGATAAGGGAAAAAAACAGAAGGATTTGGGATTAGTAAACTTTAGAAATTAGAGAAGGGTTGTACAGGGCAGAAACCAAACCGCCAAAGTCAGACATTGCTGAGCTGTTGCGGGCATCAATGATGGAGTCTCATAAGGCTGGTTTTGCAAGTGTTGAAAAAAGTATAAACTGGATTCAGATGCTGCAGCAGAAAAAATTATTGCTGCCAGGGTAAGTGTTTCCAGGGTGATACTCGCAGCCATAAGCAAACAGGAAGCCCGCTGGAAGCAAATGAAGAGCAATTCTCTTTTGCCTCTTAATTTTGCATTCTCCCTCTAGAGTCTTATTACGCAGAGCTTAATATGGCACCGGCTGATAAGACAAAAATTTAATTTGCAAAGCCCCAGCTCTAGCATCACAAAGAATATCAAAGGATGGATTTGAGCTGAGAAGTATAAAATAAAATATATTTTTATTGTACTAACTATGAATGGACTGATTTTTCTTATAAAGATCAAAGGGTGTTGGTATTAAAAATATATATTTATCTATTTACTACAACTTTATTTACTAAAGCATACTTTTTAAAGAAGGATATCCTCTATTTCCATCATTTTTAAAATTGTCTGGGAAATATTAGTAAAAGTTATTAAACACTAAAATATAAACCTCAAGTATTAGATTAGGAGTCATACTAGAAATGGAGATAGTATGGTGGAACATAAAATGTTCAAGGGAAAAGAGTGATTGAGAGGTCAGTAGTAAATTACATCTAGGAAGATTAAAATAGATCTAAAATGTGATTTAAATCTGGGGAGTTTTAGTGAAAGACATGGAGAAAAGCCTGGAAACTACAAGGAGGAAGAACACCTACAACACCTGAAGGCCTAGGGTTACAGGTGTGAGAAAAGAAACAGCCACCACTTGAAAAGTCAATGGAGAAAGCTGTGTCCTCAGGAAGACCATTTTAAGTTAGAGGAAGAAGAGAAATGGAACATTTAGTGAGAATTTGAAGAAAGGAAGAATTTTGCTTATAACAATCCTTGAATTTCAGAACCAAGTGTAGGGTTTCAGGAGTTAGGAAGGGAATCAGAAATCAGCTTAGAATGGGCAATATCCAGAGTCATGTGATTATTAGTGTAAGAGATGAGGAGTGATCATAGCCTGAATTTCTTGTGGTAAAGAATATAAAGAAGCATAGAGTTTAGCCATAATGGTCTCAAGGTACAACATGGAAGTTAAGGATTTGAGAGGGATGGGAAGAGTGTACCTTAGTAGGTGCAATAGTATTCTAAAACATATTGAAAAAGAAAATTGAATAGATAATGTTGGAGAAAAACTTACCCAGGTCCACACAGCTAATAAATAGTAAAGTTGGGGCATAATGCTATCCTTCCCTGATAAGACTGTTGTTTCTAGCCCACCGTCCTTAATTGCAAAGGGTTGCAGGTTTAGCAGGTTCTCTTTAAATTCAACAGACAAGTATGCCTTTATAAAGCAAAATATAATATGTGTCCTTCACATGACAGATTGGTTCAAAAGTATTTGTCTTACTTTCATGCTTAATAAACAGGTAACATTTCAAAATCCCAGATTTAATGTATAAATTAGAATCTAATTATGGAATTAAATCTCATCTAAATTTCAGTTAATTATTAAGCAAACTGGTTATCTCTTGGATGTTAATTAAATTACCATAGGCAGTCACTCAATGATGAAATTAAATGTACATACAAATACCCTTAACTGCAAATTGGATTTATTTAAGGATCTTTTACAAGTGTCTGAGAATAGTAAAAGTTATAAACAATTTGCCCAATCTAAGATTTTAAAAATCTCAGTATGAATTACATATATTTTAAAACAGGATTTCCTATTTAATGCTTTAACATTCTATTGCCTATTGTACAGAAAGTCTATTAATTGTTTTTGAAGTCACTAAAATTAATAACAAATTATTATTTGGAGATTCATATATTGATTAAATATCAAAGAAATGCATTTTATGACAGTCAAAATTCTAAGTTGGTCCTCAAGATTTGTGACTCCTGGTGTATATATCCTATATAATCTCCTCCACTTGAGGGTGGGACTGAACTGTGGATATGATAGATAGTTACTCCTGTGATTCGATTTTGTTTAGATGGCACAGTTGATTCTAAGAGAGAGAGATTATCATTGGTGTGCTTGAACTTAACAGGTGCATCCTTAAAAGATATTAGAAGTATGAGAGGAATTTGACATGAGGAAGATTCTCTATTTTTAGCTTTGACAGGTATGAGGCCACAGGAGAAGAGATGTTAGTGGCACACTGGAGCTAATAATGGTTCTTAGGTAATAGCCAGCAAAGAAACAAGAATCTCAATCGCACAATCATAAGGAAATAAATTCTACCATATCTTGTTAGATTCCAAGCTCTAGGTTAGAATATTACTTGGCTGACACTTTTATTTTGCCATCATGAAATCAAAAGTAGAAAATCCATCACACGTATTTCTGTGAGTTAATAAATAGGTATTGCATAAGTCACTACATTAGGATAACTTGATGTGTAGAAATCAAAATGTAATACATTTTGTTTTTATCAAGATTAAACATGTTCTTTAACTTAAAATGAAAACATTCTGTGAGCTATTCAATATTTAAAGAACTAGTCAGTGTGAGAAAAGAGTCTATAATTTATTATTTATGCTGTTTATCATACCAACTCATAATATTTCCATAGCTTTTGATATTCTTGCCAAATAATTGTCATTCTAAAAGACAGTCTTCATAAGACATCATGCCCACAAGACTCATGATGAAGGAAAAAGAAGGAGTGGATAATGGACTATATTTTACTCAAAAGATGATAAAGTAAAACATGGCCTATTTCTAAATGACTATTTTCCCCAAATTTTACCAATGTTTACTAAGCAAACAGTTGTGTATCAGTGTTTGTAATGCTAGGGGTATAGCTGTAAATATGATTATGCAAAGTCCTTACTGTCACAGAACTTATTTTGTAGAGGTGAGAAGAGAGCCAATAAAAAAGAAAACAAGGAAATGAAAGATAACTTTAGAAAGTGACTAGTTCAGGAAAGGCTATATAGGCGGAGTAATGTAATAGTAATGAATGAGGTTTTTGAATATTATATATCCAGAGAAAGCCTTTCAAAGAAATTGGAATTCAATAGGACATCTGAAATAATACAAACAGTCATGCAAGAAGTCATGGAAGATTAGCACAGTCAGAAAATAATAACATGAACCAGGACCCTAAAGCAGAAATAAGCTTGGCATTTTCTTGGCAAGAAAAGAAGCCACTGTGGATACAATGTAGAAAGCATGATGGAGAAGGAAGAGCTGAGTTTAGGAGAAGTGGAAACCAGATCCTATATGGCCTTGAACATTAATATAAAGAAATGGAGTTTGATTTGAAGTATAATGGGAAGGAATGTAAGGCTTTAAGCAAAGAAGTGGCAAGATTTGACTTATGCTTTAGAAAGATCATTTTTACCTTTGGGTATAAAAAATGGTTTATAGACAAAACAGACTGTAGAAGAAGATGGATTATAAGGCTATTTTAAAAGTTCAAAAAGAAATTTGAAGTTGAAAGAAAAAAACAGTGAGATGAAGAAAAATGGACTGATGAGATTCTAAAAGTAGAGCTGACAGGACTTACTAAAAGACAATGTGAAACAAAAGGAAATTGAGAAATCTAAGGAGTTTGATGTGAATGATATGATGAAGGACTGTGCTATCTACCAATATGGGTGCTATGGAGGAAGGCCATGTTTGTAAGAGGCAGTCAAGATTTTTGTATTGTTCCTTTTATGCTTGAGGTGCTTATTACACAACAAAAGGAGAGCAATCCAGTATAGAATGTCATAGAAAAGAACCTGGAACTCAATAGAGAATTCATATTTTTATATATAATTGTTTTACAGATGTTAGTTAGTGGCAATGGACTAAATAAGATTACCTAAGGAGAAAATGGAAATAACTAGAGATGAGAATAGAGTCCTGAGGGAAAGCAATGGGATCAAATGTCAGAGAAATTCTATTAAGTTACTTCTGAATCCAGAGTCACTTTATGGTATTACAATATGTTTTTTCAAGTTTGGTTATAATATTTATAAATTGTTGTTTTTGTTTTTTTTTTCCTGTTTTTTTTTGTCCTTTGGTTTTGTTTTTGGGGTGCTCTCCAATTGTATATATGTTGGCTCTTCTTTGCCTGTTGTCCCAAAACTAAGGTTTGCAATTTCAGGATCTATTTACAAAATATTAAAAATATTAAAATATCATATAGACTTACAATAAATTTTTATGCTATGACTGTGCAAAGTTCTTTTGCTTTTGCTTAGCAGTTATCAAAGGCCTGTGTTACACAGGTTGTCAGAAACCCTCACTGAAAGATAATTAGGAAAAATGGTATTTGATAAACTTTTTAGTATAGTGTAGGCAGTGATTTGGAAAATTTTGATCCTATTAATAGAAATTGTAAAGAGGGGAGAAATATGTTTGCAAGAAAGTTAAAACATCATATTCAATATAATTTTAAGCTTAAAAGTGTTATTTATACATTATCCTCTCCCTCCATTAGTTACTTTTGTTAGCTAAAATTTTTATAAAAAGAAATATGATGTTTATACTCAGAAAATATTTTAGTATGTTTATTGAAACATATTTAGGAACTAGAGTAGTTGGGGAGGCAATTAATGGATAAAAGAGAGAAATAATTATAGCCTTTTATGATGTTAAGTCCTAATGAATTTCAAGTCACTGGAGTACCTATTTCTTGGAATTATCAATATGCATGCTTCAAAATTGTACATTATTTGTTTTGGGTTAAATATTTTATCTTATTTTTAGTGTCCCTTGTTATCTTTGTGTGTTTTAAATGTAACACTTGTCTGATAGAGCTAAACCTAAATATCTATAATTTTAAATTATAAATATAATATTTAATAAACATTTTACACAGCTCTGCTGTTTCATTAAAGAGGCAGTATATATAACCTAGTAGTCAAAAGCCTACAGGAACTAAATATGACAATCTGATCTCAGATTCTTGCCACAAAACCTACTAGATTTGTAAATTTGGGCAAGTTACTTAGCTTCATTATGCCTCAGTTTTACCCTAATGCAATAAAGATAATTGTGTCTACTTCCCAGATTCAGATTTAATCACTTTAGAAGGATAGATAGATAGATAGATAGATAGATAGATAGATAGATAGATAGATAGATGGATGATAGGTAGATAAACAGACACAGGTGTACCTTGGAGTTATTGCGGGTTTGGTTCTAGTCCAACAAAATAAAGCAAATATCACCATAAAGAAAGTCAGACAATTTTTTTGTTTACTCAGTGCATAAAAAGATTATGTTTACACTATGCTATAGTCTTTTAAGTGTGTGTGTCAGTTTGAGATTATTTTATGAATCCAAAAAGAGAAGGATTATGTTTGTAAACTAATCTATCCCTCTGGGTATGATACCTTTTGATTGCATTAAATTCAGCTGAGGGGCTTTTGATTAGATTACCTGTTAAGATTGAGTCCCTCTTCCCTTGCTGGGTCTGATATAAACTGACACTCACTCAGACAGACACAAGAAAAACAACATTGTCATTTTTTATCCTGTCATGTGACAGAAGGAAGACTCAAACAGCTGAGGCCCTGGGGAGAGATGAGCTCTTTGCCTGATAGCTTGCAGCTGAAATTGGGAAAAAAGCAGAAGAGCCGCAACTGATATAGGAAGCCCTAAGAGACAAGCCCTATGCCAGCTTGCAGCTGAAATCAGGAAGAAAGCAGAGCAGCTGAGCCACAGAAAGTAAATCCAGAAGGGAAGGAAAGACCAGGCAGAGATCACCTAATATCTTGCTTCAAGATGTGGCAGCTAACTTTATTGAGAAAGACCTCTTAGGGTGCCTTGAGTTGGACTTTTCATGGCCTTGAAACTGTCAGCTTTTACCCCAAATAAGTCTCCATTATAATGTCAACAGGTTTCTGGTACTTTGCATTAACACCCTTGAGGCAAACTAATACAGTGTGCAATAACATTATTCTAAAAACACAATGTAAATACCTTAATTAAAAATACTTTTTTGTTAATATGCTAACCATCACCTGCACCTTCAGTGAGTTGCAATCTTTTTATTGGTGGAGGGTCTTACCTTGATGCTGAGGGTTGCTGACAGATCAGCGTGATGGTGACTGAAAGTTGGTGTGGCTGTGGTGATGTCTTAAAATAAGACAGCTATGATGTTTACCTCTTCAGTTGACTCTTCTTTTCATGAAAGATTTCTCTGTAAGCTGCAGTGCTATTTGATAGCATTTTACTCACAGTTGAACTTTTTTTCAAAATTGGAGTCAGTCCTCTCAAACCTTGGCACTACTTTCTCAATACAATAGATACAATATTCTACATCCTTTGTTGTCATTTCAACAAAGTTCATAGCATCTTCACCAGGAGTAGTTTCCATCGCAAGAAACCACTTCTTTGCTCCTCCGTAAGAAGCAATTTCTCATCCATTAGTTTTTACCATGAGACTGCAGCAATTCAGGCACATATTCAGGCCCCACTTCTAATTCTAGTTCTTTTGCTGTTTCCATTCGCATCTAAGTATCAACCTCCACTGACGTTTTGACCCCATCAAAGTCATCCACGAAGGTTTGAATCAATATTTTCCAAATTCTTATGTTAACATTTTGACCTCTTCCCATGAATAAGGAATGTTCTTATATAGAATCTAGAATGATGAATCCTTCCCAGGTTTCCAATTTACTTTGCCCAGATCTATCAGGGGAATCATGCTCTATGGCAGCTATCACCTTACAAATTTTATTTCTTAAATAATAAGAGATGAATATCAAAATGGTTCCTTGATCCATGGACTTGATCTATCAGAGCTCTTGGGTGACCAGGTGGATTGTCAATGAGAAGTGATATTTTGAAAGGGATCTTTTCTTCTGAGCAATAGGTCCCATCACTGGGCTTAAAATATTCGGTAAACTGTTATAAACAGGTGTGATGTCTTCCAGGCTTTGTTATTTCATTTACAGAGCACAGGCAGAGTAAATTTTCATAATTCTTAAGGCCCTAGGATTTTTTGAATGGTTAAGAGTATTGGCTTACACTTCAAGTCACTAGCTACCTTAGCCCTTAACAAGAGAGAGCCTAACTTGTGAAGCTTTGAAGCCAGGCCCTGATTTCTTTTCTCCAGCTATGAAAGTCCTAGATGACATCTTCTTCCAATAGAAGGCTGTTTGGTCTACATTTGAAAATCTGTTATTTAGCGTAGCCACCTTTGTCAATGATCTTAGCCAGATCTTCTGTATAATGTGCTATAGCTTCTATATGGGCACTTGATTTACTGTGCTTTTTTATGTTATAGAGATGGCTTTTTTCCTCAAACTTCATGGACCAACCTCTGCTAGCTTCAAACTTTCCTTCTGCAACTTCCTTACCTCTCTCAGTCTTCAAGGAATTGAAGAGAGTTAGGACCTTGCCCTGGATTAGGTTTTGCCTTAAGGGAATGATATGGCTTGTTGATCTTCTGTATCGACCACAAAAGCTTTCTCCATATCAGCAATAAATCTGTTGTGCTTTCTTATCATTTGTGTGTGCACTGGAGTAGCACTTTTAATTTTCTATGAGAACTTTTCCTTTGCATTCACTGCTTGGCTAATGGTTTTTACCAAGAGGCCTCATTTTTGGCCCATCTAGGATTTCTACATGCCTTTCTCACTAAGCGTAAACATTTCTAGCTTTTGACTTAAAGTGAGAGATATATGACTCTTCCTTTCACTTGAAATCTTAAAGACCATTGGAGGGTTATTAATTGGCATAATTTCAATCATCTCAGAAAATAAGGAGGCCCAAGTAGAGGAAGAGAGTCAGGAAACAGCTAGTCAGTAAAGCAGTCAGAATACACACGACATTTATCGGTTAAGTTTGCCATCTTAAATAGATGTGGTTTGTGGTGCCCCAAAAGAATTACAAAGTAACATCAAAGATCACTAATCACTGATCTCCATAACAGATATAACAATAATGAAACATTTAAAATATTGCTAAGAATTGCCAAAATATGACACAGAGACATGGAATGAGCATATGTTGTGGAAAAAATGGCACAGGTAGACTTGCTCTTCATAGGGTTGCCACAAATCTTCAATTTGTGAAAAACACAATATGTGTGAAGTGCAATAAAACAAGGCATGGATATGGATATAGATGATATATATAGATACAGATATACACATAGAATGTGGCTATGGATATAGATATAATAGATTAGGTATGGATATGGAAAGATAAAAATATATACATGTAGTACCTAATAGGTTATCTGACAAAAGAAAAGCATTTAATAAAAGTTTGTGATAATTACTACTATTGTGACTATATGATTTGATTATCACTCATTTCAATTAGATAAATCATTTACATTAGTGTCCTATGTCCTATGACTGTTGAAGTTAAAGTACATAAAAGAAACAAAAGCAATGCTTTCCTGTGTGATTCTTAAGTTGTTCAAAATTTATGATAATAAGCCACTTCTGGACATTAAGAAATAGTGAATATATTGAGGATCTATGAATCAGAGCAAGGCATTTCAAGTAAACATACCTTAGGTATTATTGTTAAAGCTATATTTAGTTTTATCCCACCAAACTTGTGAGGATCCAACTTTTTTTAAATCTTGATTTATGCTTTAGGGAACAAAGCATAAGCCAAGGATAATTAATTGACCTGACAAGAACTACAGCAAAAAGAGAAAAAAGTCAATGGGATTTGGTGATAGTTTATCACTCACAGTGACTGGGTTTATCTCTGGGCCAAAATCAATAATGTTGGAAAAAAAACAACTTAGATGGAAGAATACACTGAATGTCTTCCTAGTTAATATGTCTATCTGCTTTCCTTTACTACTTTTTAAATTCAGCACATTATTCTTAAGGAGGTACCAATATATTAATACATAAAGAATGCAGTTTATCTTTGAATGATGACAGAAATAAAATTAATCAATTTCATATCATAAGTAACCAATCCATTTAGTCACATTTGTATTAGCAAGTTAAGTTTTCAAAAGATTTAATTATATTAAATATTATTTAGTCTCACAGAATATAATTCTGTTATATATTGCCCATATAATCACAGGTCAATTGAATTTTAAATAAAATTTTCATTCATCTTTTGCTGATGACACTTATGCAAAATAATGACAAAAATTGTTACTGTCCATTTAATTATGGAATATTTGACTAAGATCAAAATATTGTTCTTAATATTTGCTTATTAATTTTAATTTGTACATTTATAAGAAAGGGAGCATCAGTAGTTATTGGCCTACCTTAATGTGCCAGGTAAGTTTTACAATAAATGTATCAGAAACAGTTCATGTTCACCTAGGATGAACAACACTATTCATTTACAATTTTGCTTAGAGTTAACGTTCCTTCTCTCTGTCATAATACAATCCAACTACATAGTTTCCTTTGGTATCTCATCAAATAATGCACTGATCTATTATTTCACCATTGTTGGGGTGACGTGATGATTAGAGCAAGAGTGGCTGGTATTCTGGATGCCTTTTTAAGATATCTCATGAAGGTAGAGGACTGGCCACTTTAGGAAAGTTTATAGAGTCCTAGTAGAGAGCAGTTGCTGGGACATCCTCTTCAAAGGAAAACAAAAACAAAAACAAAAACAAAAACAAAAACAAAACAAAACAAAACAAAAAACCTGTTGCATCTTGCATTCAATAACATACACGTGTAAACACAAACACACACACACAATAAATATTAGGTTTCTTAATGGGTTCTGGAGCAAACATATTTCCAAATGCTGGATATTGTTCCAGCCCACATGGTAGCTGTATTCTGCCAGCCTTAAGTGGGAACAAGTGCAGGAAATTGTGCCATAGCAGGTCTAGGCTATGCTATAATCAGCCCTGCCATTTGAGCCACAAGATCTGACAGACCCTGTGTTCTGGAAAGTGACAGTGCTGGGAAAAAATTAACTATGGAGATTATGGGAAGCTCCAGTGAATAATTCACAGTTCAGAGAATTCCAGAACAAGGGACTGCCATCAACAGCAGTTACTTATATACCCTTTAAGAGACAGTTATTACTAAGGAATCTAGGTAGGTTAAACATCTAGAAATTAATTAATGAAATACACCATAGCAGTAGTATAAAGGACAAAAACTACATGACAACCTCAGTAGATGTAGAAGAATCATTTGGCAAAAAACTAACATCCCTTCATGACATAAACAGTCAACAACTAGAAGAGCACAACCTCAACCTGATAAAGGCACCATGAATAATCCATAATTAATATCACACTTATTCATCAAAGAATGAAAACTTTCCCCATAAGAAGAAGAAGAAGAAGAACAACAACAACAACAACAACAACAACAACAAAACGAGGGTGTTAGGCTCTTGCCACTTCCATTAAAAACATACTGGAGGTTCTATCAAGGGCAGTGAGGCAGAAAAAGAAACAAAAGCTATCCAGGTTGGAAAGGAACAAGTAAACCTATCTCTGTTTATAGACAACATGATCTTGTATGCAGAAAATCCTAAAGAACCCACAAAAAATAACAGAGCATATAAATAAGTTCAACAGGGTTTCAGGATACAAGCTCAATATATACAAATCTACTGGATTTTTACACAAATTGCAAAAAACAAGCCAAAAATGAAATTAAGAAAATAATTCCATTTACTCTAGCATCAAAAAGAATAACATACTTAGGAATACATTTAACATAAAGAGTATAATTCTTATGCAATGAAAACTACAAAACATAAATGAAAGTAGTTAAAGAAAACCTGTACAAATGGAATGATATTCAGAGTTCATTGATTAAAAAACTTAATATTGTTAATATGGGAATCCTCACCAAACTGGCCTACAGATTTTACACAATCCTTATCCAACACCCAGCTGGCTGCTTTGCAGAAATTAAGGAGCTGATATTAAAATTAGCAGTAAACTTCAAGGAATCCTGAATAGCCAAAACAATCCTGAAAAAGAAGAGCAAAGTATGAGGACTCAAACTTCCCAATTTCAAACTTATGACTAAGCTACAGTAATCAGACAATGTGGTAGGATATAAGGAAAGATACAGATATCAATTGAATAGAATTGAGAGTTCAGAAATAAACCCATACATTTATGGTCATTTTATTCTCAAAAAGTGTTCCAAAATAATTCAATGGTGGAAGAAGAGTCTTTTCAATAAGTGATCCTGGAAAATCTGTAAATCTACATGCAAATGAATGAAGTTGGACCCCCTACATCATGCCATATATAAAAATTAACTCAAAATGTATTAAAAGTCCACATACAAAATTGTTAGAAGAAAATTTAAGGGTAGATTTGCATGTCCTTGGATTAGGCAATGGTTTCTTGAATAACGTGGTACCCAAAGAACAAGCAATAAAAGAAAGAATTGATAAATTGTGCTTCATCAAAGTTAAAATACTGGGAGCAGATGTGGCTCAAGCCATTGAGCACCCACCTCCCATATGGGAATTCCTGGGTTCAATTTCTGGTGCCTCTTGAAAAAACAAACACAAGCAACAAGCAAAACAAATGAAAAAACCAACTCA
>JAQZBX010052529.1:0-19104 GCA_029593785.1 Cabassous unicinctus
TTGTCAATTGTAAATGTAAATTAAGGCCATGTGAAATGTCACTAAACACCCAATACAACCAACAAAATGGAACTTTTCTGATGATTTCTAGAAAATTGTAACTCTCATATACCACTGGTGAGTGAAAAATGTTTCAATAACATATAATAGCACTAATAAAAATGTTTTAGACACAACTCTATCAAAATATGTGCAGGATGGGTATGTGAAAAAAATCATAAAATAAATAAAAGAAGATCTAAATCATTAAAAAATATGGCATGTTTATGAATTAGAAGACACAGTATTGTTAAAATGTCAATTCTTAGCACTTTATTCCATAGATTTAATACAATTCCAATGAAACCCCAAACATGCATTTTTGCAGATTTCAGCAAGCATACTCTAAAATATAAATGGAAAATTTATAAAATATGGATAGCCAAAACAATACTACAAAGAAGAAAAAGGTGGAGAGTTTAGGTTATAAATCATAAATAATTCATATTCAGCTACAATAATTGAGATTTTATGAAATTAGTGAAAGGAAAGACGAATATCTCAATTTAACAGAATAGAGATCCTAGAAATATACCCATAGGAATATAGTCAAATTATTTTTCGCTAATTTGGATAGGAAATAAAAGGAGAAAAGTATAATCTTTGCAACCAATTGGATGCCAGTTTGCAAAAAAGGGAACATTATGTCATAGCTCATAATTTATACAATAGCTTAGGTCATTAAAGACATAGACATAAATACAAAACAAAACCAATGAAATAAAACTTCTAAAAGAAAATATAGTACATAATCTCTGTGATTTTGTGAAATTATGCAAAACAACAAAAGCATGCCCAATTTCAGAAAAAGTGATAGACTGGAATTTATGATAAATAAAATATTTTGTCTTGGTGAATGATCATGGTAAGAGCATGGAAAGACAAGCCAAATACTGTGAAAAAATATGTGCAAAACATATGTATGATAAAATATTTTATCCAGAATATATGTAGAAATGTATATAGTATGATGAGAATGTCATAGAACCTCTGATCAGAGGTTCCCACCCAAGGGCAAGGGAAGAGTGAGGCTGCAGATTGAAAGGATTCGTGTCTGGGCCTGTGATTTCCTTATCTAAGAAAAATCTATGCCTAGGAACATCTCCACTTAGTCTATTAGTCTGAAGTTCCCTTATAAAACCATACTCTGAGAAAACTATCAGTTAATTCTCTGCCATCTTTGAGTAAATATATAGAAGAAGTTGGATTCCACAGATAGATAGTCCCTGTGTTATTTTTCCTCTTTTCCATTTAAATCTGATTCTTTCTCAGGTAAATAATTAGGGCCTCTCACATATGCCTTGGGTTAGCTTACAGGATGTGTTTTCACAGAGCTGTAGACATA
Source organism: Cabassous unicinctus (assembly GCA_029593785.1). Lineage (NCBI taxonomy): Eukaryota > Metazoa > Chordata > Mammalia > Cingulata > Chlamyphoridae > Cabassous > Cabassous unicinctus. The sequence continues at coordinate 1,385 of JAQZBX010052529.1, forward strand.
GGTATGCAATCTCCAAAATCAAGAGTCAGCCCAAACCTCTAAAGAGGATTTAGCTGGATAAAATGTAGGTCATTAGTGCTTAACTGACAGAGAATAGGAGTTGTGAAGGGTTACCTTTTATTTTGTGAATATATTTTTGTCAAAATTTGGCATAAAAATAGACATTATCATATGAGATTATTATTGTAGCAATTTGGAAATTTGGATATATTTAATTCTTTAATTTGGGTTTGTGAAGATAAACAAGATGTTAGTATCATTTTTTCACTTCTAAAAGTTTTATATAATCTGCTTATCTCAAAACTCAGTTAAACAGACATTTGAAATACTTATATACCTTGGCTTTCAAAATGTATTGATACAGCTGATTTCATTTAAACCTACAGACATCCATGCATGAACAGGTAGATTTCTGGACACACACCTTAACCTCAATCTATATGATTGATTGACAAACTATGGGTTTTGAAACTCTGTAAGGTCCTGTGGTTATTACAAGGAATCTGTATAACCATTACCTTCAGTCTGAATAAATATGTCTTATAAAAATGTATATACTATATTACAACTGAATATAGATGCTAGTATGAATATTAAAAGATAAATTGATTTAAAAGCATTACTAAAGTTAATAGCATTTTTTGTTATTTATATTTTTTCATCAAAAGATACTAAAAAAAAGATATTAAAAATACAGCTACTGCCTTGTTGAAAGTGAGTCTAAAAATATTTGGACCTTAAAAATGGAAAAAGTAAAGGACCACAAATATGATTCACAATTCAAAGTGTCCTAGCTGAAAGAAGAAAGGCAATATATAGACCCCATTCTGTGATACCCTCTATGGTATAATTTGGCAGCAAAACATAAAGTTTATATATATAAGATCTAAGAGTTGAATACCCATAATTGTACTTCTCTCTGGCAGGTCTGACATAGCAAAACTTCATAATGTCCCTGGATCAGACAAGGGCTCTATTTTAATCCTGGAAAATATCTCCAGTTATATGCATTCTATTATTTAAATATATTTTATTTTTTTAAAAAGATACATAGATTACATAAACTGTTACATAAAAAAATATAAGGGATTCCCATATGCCACACTCCCCACATCTCCCACTTTTCCCCGTATTAACAACTTCTTTCATTAGTGTTGTACATTCATTGCAATTGGTGAATACATTTTGGAGCATTGCCACTAAGCATGGATTATAGATTATATTTGTAGCAATTTTATATTATTGGTAAATTTCAAAAAGAAATATTAGATTATGTTTGTAAACAGGTCTTTTCCTCTGGGCATATTAGAGCATTTTGGATTTAGAGTCTTACTTTTACTTAATTAAATTGTGATTAAGACTTTGATTGGGCCATGTCAGTAGGGCATTGTGTCCCCACCCCATGGTGGGAGGGGATTCACAGATAAAAGACATGGCAAAGGACAGAGTTGGAGTTTTTTGAAGCAGAAGTTTTTGAGCTGGAGCCCTGGGAAGTAAGCATACAGAGGAGCTTGGTCTTGAGGAAGGAGAGAAGGCTCCAGGAATAGAGATGAGCCATTCACTTGACAGTTCGCAGATGGCCTTGTGGAGAAAGGCAAAGCCTAGAGACCCTCATAGTCTACAGATAACCTTGTGTAGAAAACAGTGGAGCTAAGCCCAGAGAAAAACAGAGCCGTGGAAAGCGAGGAACCCAAGAAGCCTGAGCACTGGCAAATGTTGGCAGCCATCTTGCTCTAACACATGGCAATAGGCTTTGGTGAGGGAAGTAACTTATGTTTTATGACCTGCTAACTGTGGGTTTCTATCCCAAATAAATACCCTTAATAAAAACCAACAGATTTCTGGTATTTTGCATCAGCACCCCTTTGGCTGATTAATACAAAATTTGGTACCATGAGTGGTGTAGTTCTTTTGCAATTACCAAAATGCTAGAATGGTTTTATAAATGGGTAAAGGGTATTTTTTGGAGGAATTGTGAAATGCTTTATAGAAAAGGCCTAGATCTCTTTCAAGAGATTGCTGATGGTAATGTGGATGCTAAAGACTCATTTTATGAGACCTTAGAAGTAAATGATGAAACTATTATTGGAAACAGGAGGAGAGGTGATCCATGCTTTAAAGTCACAAAGAACTTAGCAAGGTTAACTCCATTTGTTTTATGGAAGGAAGAATTTGAAAATGGTGATCCTGGGCATTTAATGAAAGACTTTCCAAAGTAAACCCAGAGAATGTGGCTTGGCTTCTCCTTGCAGCTTATAGCAAAGTGCTAGATGAGAGAAATATCCTGAGGACAGAATTGTTGGAAACAAAGAAAGCAGAAAGTGATTCTGGAAATTGCAAGCCTCTGGAAATCAAGCTCCCAGATGATAGTGACCCATTTGAGGACTTAAATAAACTTGAAACTTGTAAATCAGGATTGAAGATGTGGTTATCTCAGAGAGACTTGTGGAAATTCTTACTCTCTGATGGCTTGGATCCCTGCTTCTTGCATGCTAAGCCAACAAGTTTTTGAGAGTGTTGCTTGAACAAAACCACTGCCAGCTTTGAGTAATAAGGACAAGGAAAGGAGAGAATGAAGGAATAACAGTTTTAAGAGGAAAACTATGGAAGCTGAGATCTGGAGTTAAGACATCACCTTGGACCTAGAGAGGAAGTCCACCCATGTGTACAGAGAGGGTGAGTTTCCCCTGCAGTAGAATAGGGTGGATATTCCCACCAGATGTTCTGGGAAGGTTTTGCTGCCCCAGGGTACAGAGAGGGTGGAGCACATTCCTCAAGGATTAGGGCAGTTTAGGTCAGCACCCTATAGGTCTGAGGGTGTGCACCTGTCTCCCATGGATTAGAGAAGGTCAGGTGGTCAACTTGTTGCTCTGAGAGGGTTGAGCCTGTATGCCAAAGGTTATAGGGGAGGTTGCCTTCACCTAATTGTACTAGGGGGGCTAAGACTCTAACCCAAAGTTTGGGTAAAGTGTGGCAATCACCCCAACACTCTTGGAGGGTGAGGTCTGGAGCATGGTCAGCACCCAGATGCTTGATGAGGGTGGAACCAAGAAAATGGCCATTGGGCTAGCCTGTGGAAAGTATGAGACCCCATGAGGCCCCAGGGAAAAGCAACTATCATTAAGAATGACTCCCAGACTTTGAAATTGAATGGAAGTCTCAATTTCAGTAATCCCTGCAGGTTTATTGAACTGTAGAGGAACCGTGAATCATGTTTCCTTCTGAAATTCTAATGGTAATGAAAATGTTTATCCTTTGCCTGTTCATTTGGGTATTGGAAGCAAATAAATTGTTTTGTTAGTTTCAGAGGCCTACAGCCAGATGGGAATTTGCCCCAAGTAAAACTGTATTTCTTTAAACTCAATGTGATATGATTTTGTACTCAGCATTGTTACTGATTTAAGTGTTTTGGTTTTTTTTTTTTGAATATTGTAATGACTTTTTGGAATCAAGAGGGTGGAATATAGCAGTTTGATATTACTGATGAATTACAAAATGAAATATTGTATTATATTTGTAAACTGGTCTTTTCCACTTGGCATATTAGAGTGTATTGGATTCAGTTGTTTTACTTGATTAAATTATGATTAGGACTTTGGGCCAAATCAATAGGGCATTCAGTCCTCCACTGTTGGGTGGGGACTCACAGATAAAAGACATGGCAAAGGAAAGAGTTGATGTTTTTGATGCTGGAGTTTTTGAGCTGGAGCCCCCAGGAAGTAAGCATACAGAGGAGCTTGGTCATGAGGAAGGAGAGAAGACCCTGGGAAATGAGATAAGCCATTTGCCTGACAGTCCACAGCTGGCCTTGTGGAGAGAGGCAGAGCCTAGAGAGCCTTATAGTCTACACCTGACCTTGTGGAGAAAACAATGGAGCTGACCTTGGAGAGAAATGGAACCCTAGGAAGAGGGGAATCCAAGAAGCCTGAACACTGGCAAACATTGGCCGACATCTTGCTCTAATATGTGACAACAGACTTTGGTAGGGGAAGTAACTTATGCTTTATGGCCTGGTAACTATGGGCTTCTACCCCAAATAAATACCCTTTAAAAAAGCCAACAGATTTCTGGTATTTTGCTTCAGTACCCCTTTGCCTGACTAATACAACATTGTATTTAACAATCTCTCCCACTCCATTCTGTAGGTTATGACAGGATATATAATGGCCTGCTGTCATTGCAATGTCATTCAGGACAATTCCAAGTCCCCAAAATGCCCCCATATTACAGCTCTTTTTCCCTCTCCCTGACTTCAGCACCTCCAGTGGCCACTTTCTCCACATCAATGATATAATTTCTTCCATTGCTAGAATCACAATAAATCCATAGCAGAACACCAGTTCATCCACTCTAGTCCATATTTTATTCCCCAATTCTGAGGATTCTGGGATGGTGATGCCCACTCCACCTCTAATAGACAGGGGCCTTTGATCCCATATGGCTGATGGATGGGACTCTCTTGCTTGCAGTTTTAGACTCTTTTCTTTCCTTGGAGTGGTGCTGGTCTGTCTTCACCTCCTTGTTATTTGTCCTGGGTGAGTCCAATGAACTGGAGAGTAGGTGTTGCAACTCCACTGAGGATCAGGATCCAGCTGGCACATGGACAGTCCCAAGATTGAAGAATCTTGGACAAACACCTACCAACTCCAGCCAACTATATGTTCAAATACAAGGGACAGAAGAGACATGTGTAGAGAAGTCACAACTGAGTCCAACTCTGTCACACTCAGGAGCACAAAATCCAAAGTAGGGCCCACTGGCAAGACACCAAACTCTGGAGCTATCTGCCATGACCATAGGACCTGGGTGTCTCCACAGCCTCTCAGAAGCCCCACTATTTGGGGAAGTATATACTTTGGCAGTCTATGTGATCCTGCTGAGATGTGCATAAGTGTTGCCTCTCTGATGACCTCCTGACTCACTTTGAAGTCTCTTAGTCATATAACCTCATTTGTATTTACATTTTCCCCATTTTATTCATGGTCTTTTTCCATTTGCATTATGAGCTGGTGTGTTGTAGTAATCCCTCAGTGCCAGGGAGGCTCATCCCTGGAAGTCGTGTTCCATGTTGGGGGGAATTTAATGTATTTTTATGCTGAGTTTGGCTTAGAGGGAGGACACATTTGAGCAACATGGAAGCTCTCAGGAGGTCTTGGGCACCCTAAAACACTAGGCTAAGTTGTAATTTCAAGAACAAAGACTCATAAGCATAGTCATCAATTCCAAGGACCCATTATTGGACAATCCTTCTTCACTACTCATTACGCCTGTACTTGGGTGATTGTTGCTGTTCCATTAGATAATGGGGCAGAGCTCCCCAGGATGGGAATTCAATATTCTTTCAGGTATTGTGTGAATCTCCATCCACTGTGGCAATGCCATATGAATATATGAACACATTTATATACCTCATATGTATCCCTAGGTAAACTTCCATGTATTCCCCATCACTGATAACCCACCCCAATGATCTTCCTCTGCCACAGTTGTAACCCTCTGTGATCCAAAACTTCTTCAAAAATGAAGCCAAGAATATCATCAAATACAATTAATAGGAAAATGACATAATAATGATAGGTTTAAACATAAGAAATAAAAAACATAATAATTTAGAAAAACTAAAATGAAAATTACATTAAAAATTAGGATACTAAAAAAAATGAAAAAATTAAACAATTTTTTGATGTTTTTCCTTTCATCACTCTAATATCTATTGTTCAGTATGTACAGTGACATTTTCTCCCATTTCTTCCTCAATGTCTTACTTTTTTCATTTTTTCTTCAAAGAAGTTTTAGGTCACAGTAAATTCACATACAGAATATAGGGGACTCCCATATACCCAACATCCTCCTCCTTTTCCCCCTTCCCATATTAATAACCTTTGTATATGTCGATGGTACACTTGTTACAATTGATGTACAAATATTGAAACATAACTACTAACCAAGGTCAATGTTTTACATTATGGTTTACATTTTAGACCACACATTTTTACAAATTTTTGATGAAATTTAAATGGCCTGTAGCCATCATTGCAAGATCATGCAGAACACTTCCATTGCCCCCTCAATACGCCCTCTTCCCTCTAATCTATTCGTCCCTCCCCTTCCCCTTGGGGCACATGGTGACCACCAGTCTTTACTCCTTGAAGGACAACATTCATAGATACTTGCAACAATGCTGAAAGCTTGACACACTAGTATGTCCTCCCTTATTAGGAACAACCCATGCTCTCAAGAGACATCCATTCCTCTGTTTCAGAACATATTGGGCCTCCTGAGGAAGGGAGTCCAACCTCTTCCCACTAATTATGTGGTTCTCGACACACTGGTACAACACACTATGACAAAATGATCACTTGCACATTCTCTACGAGACTGCCCCAGGTGCGGCCTGTCTCAAATGATCCCTCATTCAACACCCTAAGCAAGTAACCATTCCTTGTCATATTGCCAAAAGAGCTTTCTCAACCTTTCAGTTTCAACCATATACTCACCAATCCCTAGTGTTCACCTGCTCCCTTTGCCAACTGTGTCCCCAGTTCCATGGATCATCCAACCCATCCTCCCCACCCTACACCCCTGTCAAGCTTGCACTACCCAACCCAATAGTATATAATAGTACCCAACCCTGCTGTCATATCCCTTCACAGTACAACTACTCACTTCCACCTTATCATAGAATTTGACCTTATGGGCATTGGCTCACAACCTTCCTCTCCATTTCTATATCCTTTAAACCTATCTTCCTGAATCTAGCTCTCTGAGTCAGCTTGATTTGTTTAATTCATATCATAGAGGTCATGTAATATTTGTCCTTCAGTGTCTGGCTTGCTGCACTCAACACTCATCCATGTTATCTCGTGTGTTAGTATTGTATTCCTTCTTACAGCTAAGTAATAGTCCATTGTATGTATATACCACATTTTTGTATCATTTCATCTGTTGGTGGGCATTTGGGTTGATTTCAACTTTTGGCAATAATGAATAATGATGCTATGAACATTGGTGTGCATATTTCTGATCATGTTCTTGTTTTCAATTCTTCTGGGTGTATACCCAGCAGTGGAATTCCTGGATCATATGGCAGATCTGTTTGATTTTTGAGGAAATGCCAAAGTGTCCTCCTCAATAGCTGTGCCATTCTACTCTCTTGTCAGCAGTGGATGAGGGTTCCCATTTCTCAATATCCTGTCCAACACTTGTAGTCCTCTGTTTTTTAATGGCCACAAGTCTAAAGGGTGTGAGATGATATCTCATTGTAATTTTGATTTACATTTTCCTAATATCTAGTGATGTTGAGTATCTCTTCATGTGCTTTTTAGCTATTTGTATTTCTTCTTTGGAGAAGTGTCTGCTTAAATCACTTTCCCATTTTTTAAAATGGTTGTCCTTTTGTTTTGGAGATAAAAGGATTTCTTTATATATGCTGGATATCAGGCAAATATTTTCTCCCATTGGGTAGGCTGTCTTTTAACTTTCATGACAAACTCCTTTGAGGTGCAAAAGGTTTTAATTTTGAGTGGGTCCACTTCAGCTATTTTTCTTTTCACTGCTTATGCTTTGGGTGTGAAGTTCATGAAGCTATTTCCAATTACAAGGTCCTGAAGATGTCTCCATACATTACCTTCCAAGGTCTTTATCGACTTGACTCTTATATTTATATTTTTGATCCATCTTGAATTGATTTTTTTTAATAAGGTGTGGGATAGTGTTCCTCTCTCATTCTTTTGGATATGGATATCTAGTTCTCCAAGCACCAGTTGTTGAATAGGCTATTATCTCCCAGTAGAGTTGGCTTGGTGGCCTTGTCAAATATCAGATGACTCTATATGTGAGGATCGACATTAGAACTCTCAGTTTGGGTCCATTGGACCATATGTCTTTCCTTGTGCCAGTACCATGCAGTTTTGACCACTGTAGCTGTGCAGTATCTTTTAAAGTCAGATAGTGTGATTCCACAAATTTCATTTTTCTTTTTCAATATGTCTTTGCCTATTCAGGGCCTCTTGCCGTTCCCAATAAATTTCATAGTTAGTTTTTCAAATTTGGTAAAAAATGCTGTGTTGATTTTTTATTGGGATTGCATTAAATCTGTAGATCACTTTGGGTAGGATAGACATCTTAATGGTGTTTAGTCTTGTCATCCATGAACAGGGAATATTTTTCCATTTATTTAAGTCTTCTTTGATTTCCTTTAACAGTGTTGTGTAGTTTTCTGTGTATAAGTGATTTACATCATTATTTAAATTTAACTGAATCTTTTAGCTGCTATTGTAAATGGGATTGTTTTCTTAATTTCTTCCTCATATTGCTCATTATGGGTGTACAGAAATACTGCTGGTTTTTAAGCATTTATCTTATAACCTGAGACTTTACTGAATTCATTTATAAGCTCTAGAAGTTTTATTGTGATTTCTCAGGGCTTTCTATGTATAGGATCATATCATCTGCAAATAGTGAAATTTTGACTTCTTTCTTTCCAATATGGATGACTTTTATATCTTTTTCTTGCCTCAGTGCTCGAGCAAGTACTTCTAAAACAATGTTAAATAAGAGCGGTGATAGTGGGCACCCTTGTCTTGTTCCTGACCTTAGAAGGAAAGCTTTTAGTATTTCACCATTGAAGATGATGTTAGCTGTGTTTTTTATTTTTTGTTTTTGTTTTGTTTTGTTTTTTCCATTTATACCCTTTTTCATGTTTAGGAAATTTCCTTCTGTTCCTATCCTTTGCAGTGCTTTTATCAGGAAAAGGTGCTTTATTTTGTTCAATGCTTTTTTCTGCATCTGTAGATATGACAATGTGATTTTTTATTTTGATCTCTTTATGTGATGGATTACATTGATTGATTTTCTTATGTTGAACCATCCTTGTGTACCAGGGATGAAACCCACTTGGTCATGCTGTACAATTTGCTTGATGTGTTGTTGAATATGATTAGCAAGAATTTTGTTGAGGAATTTAGTATCTAGGTTCATTAGAGAGATTGGTTTGCAATTTTCCTTTCTTGTGGCATCTTTGACTGGCTTTGGTATTAAGGTAACGTTGGCATCATAGAATGAATTAGGCATTGTTCCTTCACTTCTATTTTTTGGAAGAGTTTAAGCAGTATTTGTGTTAGTTCTTTATGGAATGTTTGGTAGAATTCACCTTGAAGACATCTGACCCTGGGCTCTTCTTAGATGGGAGATTTTTAATGAAAAATTCAATCTCTGTACTTATGACTGGTCTTTGAGTTAATCAATTTCTTCTTTTGTCAGTGTAGGTTGCTTGTGTGTTTCTAAAAATTTGAACATTTCCTCTAAATTATCATTCTGGTTGGCATATATTTTTTCAAAGTATTCTTTTATAAAACTCTTTATTTCTCTGGGGTTAGTGGTGATATCCCCTTCCTTGTTTCTTATTTTGTGCATTTGCATCTTCTCTCTTTTTTCATTGTTAGTCTAGCTAACAGTTTGTCAATTTTATTGATCTTCTCAAGGAACCAGCTTTTGGTTTTATTTTTTCCAGTGTTTTTAAATTTATATTTCATTTAATTCTGCTCTAATCCTTGTTATTTCCTTCTTTTTACTTCCTTTGGGGTTAGTTTCTTCTTTTTCCAATTCTTCTTGGTCTGCAGTTAAGTCTTTGATTTTAGCTCTTTCTCCTTTTTAGATATATGTGTTTATGGCTATGAATTTCCCTCTCCATACAGCTTTTGCCACATTCCATAGGTTTTGATATTTTGTGTTGTCATTTTCATTCATTTCAAGGTAGTTACTGATTTCTTTTGTAATTTCCTCCTTGACTCACTGTTTGTCTAAGAGTGTGCTCTTTAACTTCCACATCTTTGTGTCTAATCTGGTTTTCTGGCCCTTACTGATTTCCAGCTTCATTCCATTGTGGATAGAGAAATTACTTTGAATAATCTCAATCTTTCTGAATTCATTGAGAGTTGTTCTGTGCCCTAGCATGTGGCCTATCTTGGAGAATGATCCATGTGCACTCAAGAAGAAAGCATATCCCTCTGTATTTGGGTGTAGTGTTCTGTATATGTCTATTAGGTCAGATCTTCTAATGTATTATTCAAAGTCTTTGTTTCTTTATTGATTCTCTGTCAAGATGTTCTCTCTAATGGTGATAAAGGTATATTAAAGTCCCTGTAGAGGCATCTATTTCCCCACTTAGTTTTTCCAGTATTTCCCTCATGTATTTTGAGGTGCCCTGGTTAGGTGCATAAAGGTTTATGATTGTACTTTCTTCTTGAAAGACTACCGCTTTTAATAATATAGTGCCTGTCTTTGTCTCATAAAATAGTTTTGCATTTAAAGTCTATTTTGTGCAATATTAGTATAAGTACTCCCACCCTTTTTGATTATTATTTGCTTTTAAAATTGTTTTCCAGTCATTCTCTTTCAACCTCTTTGAATCCCTGGGTCTAAGGTGGGTTTAATGTAGACAGCATATAGATGGGTCATATTTACTCATCCATTCTGTCAATCCGTGTCTCTTGACTGTTTAGTTTAATCCATTAACACTCAGTGCTATCACTCTCAAGGAATTACTTATATTAGCCATATTTTCTTTGGGTTATGTATATCATACACTGTTTTTATTTCTCTTTTATTTATTTTTTCTTACAATCTCCTCCAACTCTCTCTCTCCTGTTTTTTCCTTTCAACCTGCAGCACTCCCTTAGTATTTCTTGAAGGGCAGTTTTTTTATTGGCATACTCTCTTAATTTCTTTTAATCTGTGAATATTTTGAATTCTCCCCCATTTTTTAATACCAGCATTGCTGGATAGAGAATTCTAGGCTGGAAGGTATTTTTCTTTAAGCAACTTGATTATGTCATACCACTGCCTTCTTGTTTCCATGGTTTCAGATGAGAGCTCAGCACTTAATCTTATTGAGCTTCCCTTGTATGTGATATTCTCTTTTCTCTTGCTGCTATCAGTATTCTCTCTTTGTCTTAAGCATAGACAATTTGACAAGTATATTTATTAGAGTAAGACTGTTGAGATTTATACTGTTTAGGTTGTGCTGCATTTCCTGGACATGCATATCCATCTCTCTCAATAGGGCTGGGAAGTTTTCAGCTATTATTTCCTCCAACACTCTTTCTGTCCCCTTTCCCTTCTCTTCTCTTTCTGGGATGCCTATAGTTCATATCTTTGTGAATTCTGTGTTGTCATTCAAATCCCTATCTTTTTTCTATCTTTCTATCTATCTGTTCAACTATCTGTTTGAATTCAGATGTACTGTCTTCCAAATCGCTAACTCTTTCCTCTGCTTGTTCATTTCTGCTCTTATGTGCTTCAAGTGTATTCTTTATTTCTTGCATTGCACCTTTCATCACCATCATCTTTGTTATCTTTTTTGTATGTTTACTATATTTCAGAATGTTCTCCCAATGTCTTCTTTATATCCTTAATCTCTTCATTCACTTCATGAAGGTGTTTCATGATATTCATTTGGACAGCTCTGGTTAGTTGTTCCATGTTCTGCATCTCCTCCTGGTTTTTAGATTGTTCATTGGACTGATCCTTCTCTTCCTATTTCTTAGTATGGTTTTTAAATTTTCCTGTTGGTATTTAGGCATCTCTCTATTTTGATGGGTTTATTCAGTTGATCTGTTTCTCTCTCTACTCTAGGGTTTTATTTAGTTGCTGTTTTGTGTATAGAGTAAGTTTTATCTTTAACAATTTGTTTCTCTTCTTCTATTTACCTGATGTTGTTTATGTTCCCTTGAAAAAAAAAGATTAGGGCCAGGAAAAGGCAAAGAGATAAGAAGAGAAAAAGGATAAAAGTAATAATAATAAAAGGTCAAAGAGGAAATTTATGACCTAGGAAAATGAATAATTAACTCATGTAAGAAATGCAGAGGAATAAGAATAAAAAAGTGTGGTACAAACAATGAAATGAAAGACCAAATAGAGAAAAATATCTAGAATGAATTAAAAGGCCAGAATGATAAGAAAAGAGGGAAAGAGAAAAATAAAGACAATCAGTAAAAAGGTTTAAAAAAGGAAGAAAGCAGAGACTATATGAGATAGAAATGAAAACAAGAAAAATTGAAGACTAAATAAAGAGAGGTAGGATGTAAGAACAAAAACAGAAAGCAGAAAATAGGAGATGAAGGAAAGTAAAGAAATTGCAGAGGTAGACAAAATTGGTATACAAAAAATGCGGAAAAAAGGAAGGGGGAATCACAACAAACAAGAAACAAGACAGCAGCACTCAATTTTAAAAAATGGGAGGGAAGAAAGATGGGGAAAAAAGAATGAAAAACAATCAACCAAGAAATCAAAGAAAAACTTAGGAAAAACAGCCTTTCCTCTTAGGCCCCTGAGGAGCTTCTCAGGCTGCCAATGTTCATCAATCAATCATCCTGCAACCGACCTCTACAGGTTTTGAATTGGGTTTTAGCAAGTGAATTAAGTTAAATTTGAAAAAAGGAACATTTTTAAGAAAAGTAAGAGACCCATGAGAAGCTAATACAAATATGTCTATGTGTTCATTGTCCTAAAGTATCAGTAGGGTGTTTGATAACCCAGTGGGTCACTATTCTAAGTAGAGCTGGGAATCAAACCAGAGACCTCATATATTCAAAGCAGAGACTCCTTTACTGAGCTAAACTTCTTCATTGAGTCAGTTAGCTAGAGAGCTATCCAGCCACTTCCCCTAAGCCGGTTGACTCTTTGCAGTTGGGTAGATTCCTGCTGATTAGGAGTCTCTCCATCCCTGCACCCTTACTGTTCTCATTGCTTTCTGTCCCAGGGCAGCAGGATGAGATAGCCTGTGTGATCAGGTCCCCCCTCACTGCTCCTGGTCAGGTTGAGTTCCCTTCTGAAATTCAAATGGGACCCTAGTATCTGAACTCATTGCAGAGAAATGACTCTCAACCTTCTTCCAGACCTCCCCCTCCTCCCAGGAGACTCTAAATAGGTCCTTGGAAAGTTATTAAGTGCTTCATATTGCCTGCCTCCCTTAGGGGAGTTGGAATTTTGATTATTTTCAGCAGAGGACCAGTCAATTGTCAGACTCCAACCTCTACCAGCCAAGTTCCTCTCTCCCAAGTTGGCTAGGTAAATCAGGTTCTTGAGCAGGTTTGCCTCTCCCTTCTTCCTGGTGCCACAAGTTGATTGTTGGTATGCTCCTTGGAGTTCAAACGGGGTCTTGGTAACCAAACCTGCAGAAAGGATACCTGTCTCCATACTTTGCCAGAACCCTCTTACTCCCAGAGAATGATCCCTCTCACTCGGTGACTGGAGTGGAGTCAGGGAGTTCCCAGCAGCTTTTTGCCTTAAGGTGGGGCTTAGCCACCCATGGTTTCCAGCCACCAAGGCAAGAAACTCAGTTTTTTCTTGGGTTTTTAATCTCTCTGTCTAGTTCCATTCAGATCATTGCTCTGAAGCCTCCCACTCTGTGGGCCCCCAAAACAACTCACTTAGGCAGAATTTTGCCCCTTATCAGCCGTTTTTTGTGAGAGAGATCATGAGTGCCCACTTAAACTGATGCCATCCTGCTGGATCTCCTCCGACATTCTATTCTATGCATACCTTCTTCCTTTCTTTTTCATCTATGCATCCTTTTTGCAATCCTTGGAGTAGTCCTGTCATTCTCAGCCTGAGTACTGAGGTGCTTGCTGACATTATTGCAAGCTATGATTCTTCCCTGCATTGTCTCTCACCCCAGGAAAGTAATTTGTGATATTTTGCCCCATTAAATAATTCCCCTGTCTCCCTATATCAGAACTTACATTGAAAGTCATTTTGGAAACTGGTCCCTCCCAAATCCTAGTAATTTATTCTTATAACCAGTCCCTCCTATCTTTCCACCTTTCTACCACAGAAGCAAAAGACAGGTAGGGTTCCCTAACATCCTATTATCTATTCACCAGCCCTTTTCCTTCTCCTGTTAATAATCTCTCTTCCTTCATAGGTGTCAGTGGCCAGCCTAGATCAGCTCTAATAACCCTCTCTGAAATGCCTCTCAACTTCTAAAAGCCCCAGAGGCTATTTTGTGGTTCTTTAAAAGAAGACATAGACTATGCATCCCTCTTACTTTTTCAAAGGAGGTACCAGGGTTTGAGCCTAGGACCTTGGTTGTACATGGGAAACAGGCACTCAATCACTGAGCTACATCCCATTCCCAATAAGAGTTGGTTTTTTTGTTTGTTTGTTTTGTTTTTAGGAGGTACATGGGGTCAAACCCAGGACCTCATATAATGAGAGCAGGTGGTCAAACCCTTGAGCTACATTCACTTCCCTCCTGATTAGTTTTTGTTAAAACATATATTTAGGGAAGTGGATGTGGCTCAAGCAGTTGAGAGCCTGCCTACAACATGGGGGGTCCCAGGTCAATTGCTGGTGCTTCTTAAAAAGAAGACAGATGAACACACAATGAAGAGTCAGAGACAGCAGACAGTGAGCACAAACAATGGGGTAGGTATAGATAATAAAATAAGTCTTTTAAAAAGTAATTCTTTAAAAGAGAAACCCACACATTTAATTCATATTCCTTGAGGAAACAACACCTGGGAACCAGACAGAAAAAAACTGACACATGAAGAAGATCATGAGAGAAGTCAATTTGGTAACAATAAATTTGTCAAGGAATTTTAAAAATTAAATAGACAATTGTATTTCAATTCAACCAATTATAACACAGAAGCAATGAATGATGAACAAACATACTTTCCTCAAAATCATTTTTTTTCTGGGACAATATGGCATCAGTTTTAGTGGGCACTCACCATCTCTCTCACAAAAGATGGCTGATTGGGGACAGGATCCAGCCCAAGTGAGCTGTTCTGGGAGCCTACAGAGCAGAAGACTTTGGGGCATCCATCTGGAGGGAGGTGAACAGGGAGATAGATTGCTCAAGATAAAACCATGAGTTTTTAGTCCCATGGAAATCATGGATGCCTAAGCCCCATCATCAAGAAAAAAGCCAGGGTGAGCTCCAACTCCTGCCAGCCACCCAGTAAGAAGGAGCATTCTCAGAGTGGAAGGGTTCTGGCAAGGTGTGGAGAGGGGTTTCCTTTCTGTGTGTTTGGTTACCTAGACCCCCTTAGACTTTTGGGGAGCACACCAGCTGCCTCAAAGGGGCACCAGGCTGAGGGGAGAGGTGAATTTGCTGAGGAAGCCTGATTTACCTAACCCCCTTGGATACAGAGTCTTGGACTGAGAGAAGGCAAAGTCAGCCAATTTAATAGTTCTGTGCTGAGGACTATCAGAATTTCAACTCCCCTAAGGGAGTCAGGCAGTGGGAAGCACTTAAGTTTTCCAGAGCCTATTTAGGGTTCACTGGAAGGAGGGGTTGGTCTAGAAGAGGCTTGAAAAATCATTTCAGTGTGGTGTACTCAGTCATCAGGGTCCCATTTGCATTTCAAAAGGGAACTCAACCTGATCAGGAGAGGGTAGGGGGGATCTGCTCATACAGCCTGCTGAATCCAGCTGCCCTAGGTGAGTAAAATATGCCTGGGGGAAAATGACTGAATAGCTTTCTGAAGAGCTGGCTGACCAAGTTGGAGGGGTAGCTCAATGGAGGAATGTCTGCCTTGAATGTGTGAGGTCCCTGGTTCAATTCCCAACTCCTCTAAGAGATGTGATTCACAGGGATATCTAACATCTAGCTGATAATATAAGACAGGGATTACATAGACATTATTTTTCTGCTAGCTTCTTTTGGGTCCCTTATTTTTCCAAAAAAAAAAAAAAAAGTTACTTAAAAGTTTTTTTTTTAACTTAGTTTATTAACTAAAACCCACCTTAAAACATGCAGAGGGAAGCCTGCAGGTTAATTGATTGATGAACACAGGCAGACTGAGAGGCTCCACAAGGGCCCAAGAAGGAACACTGTTCTTCCTTACCTTTGTTTGACTGCTTACTTGTGTGCTTGTTTGCTATTTTGCTTGTTTGCTTGTTTCTTGCTTTTCTATCCTCTTTCCTCCCCCCCCCTTTTTTTAAATTATGTGCTGCTAGTTTGTTTCTTCTTTGCTGTTCTTCTCCTTCCTTGATTTCGCATTTTCTGTGTGTACTGATCTTATCTACCAATGCTATGCCTTTACCTTCCTTCATCTTTCTTAATTCTGCTTTCTGTTGTGGTGCTTACATTCCACCTTTTTTTATTAGTCCTCAACTTTACTTATTTAGATTTCCATCTTGTCTATTCTATTTTCTTTATTTTTATTAACTATTTTCTTTTTGTCCTATCTTTTCTCTTTCTCTTTCTCCACATCATTCTGGCTTTTTAAAGCATTCCATATATTTTTCTCTATTGGGTTTCCCATTTCATTTTACGCATCCTACTTTTTTATTTCTATTACTCTACAATGCTTATATGAGTTAAATATTCATTTTACTAAGTCTTATACAACCCCTCTTATAACTTTTATTATTATTCCTATTATCCTTTTTCTTTTCTTACCTCTTTTGATTTCTCTGGCCCTAATCATTTTCCTTCAAGGGAACATAGAAAACAGCAAGCAAATAGAACAAGAAGAACAAAGTGTCAAAGAGAAAATTAACACACACACAAAACCAGCAGCTAATCAAAACTCTAGAGCAGAAAGAGAAGTTAATCAACTGAATAAACTCATCAAGATAAATAATAACCAGAGGACAACAAAAAATTACAAACCATACTTAGAAACAGGAAGACATGACACAGTTCAATGAACAAACTAAAAATCAGGAAGAGATGCAGAACATCAAAAAACTAATCAAAGCTGTCCAAACAAATATCATGGACCAACTTAATGAAGTGAAGTAAGAGATTAAGGATATTAAGAAGACACTGGGAGAACATACTGAAGAAATTGTAAACATACATAAAATGATAAAGAATATGATGGTGATGAATGGCAAAATCCAAGAAATCAAAAAGACACTAGAGGGAAGGAAGATGGCATCAGTTTAGGAGGGCACTCACTGACTAGCTCTCTGAGAATGGTAGATTGGGGAGAGGGACTGGCCGGGGTCTGTGCTGTGGGTGCACGAAGTGAGAACATTTGAGGACATCTATCTGGAGGAAGCTCAAAATTGCTCGCGAGAGATTCATGAGTTCTAACAATGCCCATGGAGGTTAACACAGACAGCTGAGCTCCACCCTCAGGGAAAAAGGCTGGTTTGAGCTGTGACTCTTGCTGGCAACCTGGAGAGAGGGAGCATTCTCTGAGAGTGGGAGGGTTCTGGTGAAGTGTTGAGAGGGGTTTCCTTTCTGTGGATTTGGCTGCCTGGAACCCCTTGCAGCTTTGGGGAGCAAAATAGGTGGCTTGAAGCAGCACCAGGCTGAGGGGAGTGGCGAATCTGATGAGGAAGTTGATTTACCTAGCAGCCCAGGGATACATCCCAACCCCTGCCGGCAAACTGGTGAAAGGGAGCATTCTCTGAAAGTGGGAGGATTGTGACAGAAGGTGGAAAGGGGTTTAATTTCTGTAGATTTGGCTGCCTGGTCCCCCTCATAGCTTTGGGGAGTAGACAAGCTGGCTTGAAGCAGCGCCAGGCTGAGGAGAGAGGCGAATCTACTGAGGAAGCCTGATTTATCCAGCAGCCTGGTGTCCTTGATGCTTGGCTCCAGAGGGGGTGGAGTCAGCCATTTTTATCATTTTGCATTGACAAGCATCAGAGCTTCAGCTCCCCTGGATGGGGCCAGGAAGTGGGAAGTGCTTGATTAGTTTCCATGAGCCTAGTTAGGGTCCCCTCAGTGAAGGGGGTGATCTGGAAGAGGACTT
>JAQZBX010052530.1:0-19102 GCA_029593785.1 Cabassous unicinctus
TTTTTTTTTTTTTTTCCTGTAATGGTGGGGGTCAGCCGACTGTGTTAACCACCACAGGCAGGCTTAAAACTCATGAATCTCTATGGTTCAGTCCACACCATCGATCTGTCCAGATAGATGTCCCAAGCTTCTTACTCCACATGCCCAAAGCACAGACCCCCATGCCACACCCCATCCACTATCTGCCATGATCTGGGAGCTGTCTGCAGTTGTCCTCCTAAGCCGACACCATCTTGCAATCTTCCTAAGCTATTCTTGATAATGTACATTTCTAAAAATATTGTAAAATCAATTTGATAACATCCAAACTATATGTTTGGGGCTTTATGGCTATTGTTTTGAGTTTCTAGACTAAATAATTATGCTTACATTAAAAATAAGAGACATTTTGAAATATTTTTCCAGCATGTGAATAAGGTATGTCCATCAATTTAATTTTATCCTCTAATTCCATTTAATAATATTCAGCAGTTTTAAGAGGAAATATTTAGACATATATTTGGTTTTGATTCCTAGGTAATTTTTATGTTTAAAAATTTTGCAAGTCATGCTATTTTCCTCTCATTTATTTCATTCCTAACAGAAAAGAAATGTGAGTAAATTTTTTTGTTTGTTTATAAATATTGTACTCAGGGTCCTTAGTTAAGTATTTTAGTAATTCTTATAGTTTCTCAATACATTTTAATGTATTTCTATGAATATAACCATATTACTTATGAATAATGAAGGATTGGTTTTCCTTTTACTATTCAAGTACTTGCTTCCTCTCACCACATGGAAAATATTAAATAGAATTCCTGGCTGCTGTCATGCTTGTTTCATTCATAATCTCCAAGGGAGGTTTTTATGATAAACCATTCAATGTATAATTCATTAATGGTAGATAGATTTTATTAGATTTTATATTTTTAAATGTATTTTAAAAGAAAACTCACTTGAAAATTACATGAAGAAAAACAATTGGTTTGATATATCATATCTCTAATAGAGAAATGTATTTAGTTTACCTAAAATCTTTATTATTTATGCATTTAATTCTGAGTGTCATAGGTGTTCAATTTTTTACTCTTAGGTCAATTTGCCAGTTTTTTCTTAATCAAATTATTCTTTGAAATGATTTTTCCCTTCATTGTGGCTCCAACCAAGGGCTCAGCTAAAATGCCAGCAACTGCAATCATCAGTCTATGTGATGTTACAATAGTGTCAGGGGATCTCTCTATTCTTGGTACAAATTCTCCATAAAGTCAAGGAGACCTGGGGTGAAGTATAAAGGTCAGGTCAAATTTTGGTACCAAGAATCACCCAGAACCTTTTCTAAGGCATAGAGAACATCCTTCACCCACTTCCCACAATGCACAGGGACAAGTGCAGAGAGACATCTTGGGATGCCTGACAATATACAAGACTGCATTTCCTTTATTCTCATCCAATACTTTGTATTGGTGTGGAGAACTGTGATTTACAGCTCTATCAAATCCTTGGACTAGAGTAAAACTTTTGTCCTCTGAGCTAGTTTCTCTTTCAAATCCTTAGTAGATTTAAATGATGATGAGTCCACAGCATAAAAGTACCTTGAGAATGACCACTTTTGAAAAAAGGAAGGGTTGACAGACAGAGCAATCTTGTGCATCAAGTCCCAGGAATCTTTTTCCACCTGTCTTCCCAGGGATCTAGAGATAGGGGAGGGAGGAGTCCTGCTGGACAGCTCTTATTAGCTCAAAGAGAGAAAGACATGCAAATAAGGTCCCTTCCCAGCTCATGAAAACCAGCTCATCTCCTGTCCCTGCAGCTGCTGGAGAAGAGCCCACCTGTGCCTCTGTCCTTCCCCACCATGGGGACTGCACTGATGTGGGCTTCACTCCTCATCACTGTCAAAGGTAACCTCCCTCCTGTATCAGGCTCAGCTGTGACTACTTTATCTGGGATTGTTCTCACTCAGTTTTCTCTGTGTCTGCAGGTGTCCTGTGTGATGTTCAGCTGCTTGAGTTGGGGAGAGATGTGAGAAAGCCTGGGGGTTCCCTGAGCCTCTCCTGCAAAGCCTCTGGATTCACCTTCACTGATTACTCAATCCACTGGTTTCACCAGGCTCCAGAGCATGGGCTGCAGAGGGTGGCAGATGTCAGCCAACCAACAGGAAATAATCTCCCTTAGTTCAAGGGAGATTCACAATCTCCAGGGACAACCCTATAAGCACCATTTCTCTTAAAATGACCAACCTAAAAGAAGAAGACACAGCTGGGTATTACTGTGTGAGATACACAGTGTGGGGAATTCAGGGTGAGCCCAGACATAAACCTCCCCTGCAGGACACGTGAGGGTGCTGGGCTGCAGGTGGCATCCATGACCACCAGAGGGTACACAGTGCCCATCTCAGGGGCAGGTGCAGAGGAGACTGAGTTGCCTCTTAGACCATGGGGTTTCCTGTTCCTGCCCAGCAAAGTCTCCCTGAGGATCCCTTGTGGTTTCTTCCTATTTAACTCCCTGATTTCTTTCATCTTATAGTGGCTAATGTTGAATGGAGCCTCAATTCAGTTTTCAAAACTTCATTTAAAAAAAAAAAGTGCTATCAATTTCTTTCAGAAGGTTGTCGCTGATTAGGGAGTCAAGTAATTTCATTCCAAACTCCAATGCTGTGCAAAAATTTTTTTCTCTACACTCTCTCAGTCATATCTAGTAAAGTGATTATCTCAATAGACCAGTGTACATTAGGTTTGTATGCTTCTTTCTTCTCTTTTTATCTTCATGAATCTGAAATAAGATTTTAATAGTATGTATTCTCCACTTTTCTTTGGCTCCTGGGGCTCTAATTCTTAGAAAGTTTTTCCACTATTCATTTTTTGTGGAAGAAAGAACAGGAAGAATCATTCATGAAACTTTAAATTTTCTCATTCTCCATGCAATGAAACATGTACCTTTTCTTTATTTCCTCCATGTCTCATGAATCAGTTTCTTCTATACATTCTCACTCACCCAGATTAGTTTGGGTGGGTACCTCCTCTCCATAGAATACATTCACTGACCTGCAAACTACCTGCCTTCTGCCCCCTTTTTAGAGTCTTCAGAAGTGACACCCCCACCTCATCCACCTCCTTCTGGGTCACAGCAGAAAGCCTCCTGCTGCTCACTGTGCTTCTGCACACATTAAGGAGGATGCCTAATGCTCTGAAAATAGGGACCAAACCCCAGTGTTGTTGCAAACTCTCAGCACACCACCTGGCACCTTGCCACTGTGTTTATATCCTGGGAGTCCTAGACTAATTTCAGGTCAACATTTTTGCAATATTACATAAAATTCTGAAAAGTGGAAAAGTAATTCCTACACTGGGCATTAAAAAAGGCATGCATCACAATTCCATCAAGAAAATAAAATTTGTAACATTGGATAATTGTTATCATTTTTATGAAGACACGATTTGTTAATTCAACCAATATAGTAATGAAAATTATAATAGTGAAGATGATTTTTCTCAGTAATTATTATATTTATTAATATATCCATAAGGTAAAATGTGTACAATTAGCATAAATTGGAAAATAAAAGCAATATAAAACTTACAAATAAATAACATATTACATATTATATCTGTTGCAATGACATATTTTAAAATATATTTGTTATTCAAGGATGGAATAGACAGGCATATGCATAGAAGAGTATACTTTTGAAGCACCACTTCACATAAACATAAGTGGTTTCTAATAGATCTAATAGATAGAAAATTCATTGACTGTGTGTATATTGTGTGTGTGTTGGGGGTAAGAATGTGAATGAGAAGTTTCAAAATAAAAACCTTATTTTTAAAGAAGTTTTAGATTAGAAAATGTTAAATTGAAAATATAGGGGATTTCCATAAACCCAAACACCTCCTCCTCTCATATACTTCTCCCTATTAATAGCATCTTACAGTAACATGGTACATTTGTTACAATTGATGAACAAATATTGAAACATTGTTACTAACTATGGTCTGTAGTTTTCATTATGATTTACACTTCCACCTTGCAATTTTATAGGTTTTGTTAAAATATATAATGGTCTGTATCCATCATTGCAGTATCCGATGCAGAACAATTCCAATGCCCTAAAAATGTCTGATGTTCCAACTATTCTCCCCTCCTTCTCCCTTCAGAACCTCTGGTAACCACTATTTTTATATCAATGTTACAAGTTCTTCCATTAATATAATAATATTAAGTCCATGGTTGCATATCCCATTTATGTCTGTTCATTTCTTAAACTTGATGATTTTGGGATGCTGATGCCTGCTCTGCTTCAGATTGAGAGGGGGCTGAGATTTTATGGGACAGATGGAAGGAATTGTTTTGCTAGCAGTTGTAGATAATCTTTGTTGTTTTGGATGGAAGTTGTCCATAATCATCATTTAAGTAGTTGTCCTGGGTGAGTCCGATGAACTGGAGAGTAGGTGTTGCCTGCAGCTCTGCTGAGATTCAGGGATCAATTGGCATATGAACACATTGAAGATTTAAGTCTCTGGGAAATATATTTCACAGGTATAGTGCTAATTATATGTTCAACTAAAAGGGGTAGAAGTACCTTGTGTAGGAAAATAAATGAGTCTGATTCTGTTACATTATGGAAATAGTTTACCATTTATTCCAAGCTAAGGCCCACTCACTGGATGCTGATTTCATGGGGTTGTGTGCCTTCCTTATAGTCTTCAGATGTCTCTAGAGCCCTCCAGAGCACTCTTATTTGAGGCTTTATTTACTATGGATGTTAAAGAGAACTGTCTGAGACATGCGTAAACAAAACCTCTGGAATGGCCTCTAGATTCACTTGAAATCTCTTAGCCATAAAAACTCTTTTGTACTTAACTTTCTCCCATTTTGGTCAAGGACTTTTTCCAAATCTAAAATTCTTTATAAATAACACTTATTGGGCAACCAACAAAATGATGATGATGGACCGGCCCCATTAGGAAAGCAAACTGTATCTTTTCTGCAAACAAAATTATTCCATTCCTCTTCCCCTTAATATCTGCCTGAAGCAGTCAGAGTGGACATCATCTCAAATCCCTCAAGATTGAGGGACGAACCAATATAAGGGCAGAGTGTAACTGCTAACTAAAGTAGATTTATTTACAAAATAATTATTTGTTTTAACTGAGTAATTTGTATTGTTGATATAAAAATTATTCCTAGAACTTTTCTGAACAAAATAAAAGCTAAAGAACAACAAAAAACTATCTTACTACATAGAATCATTAGTTTTGACCTGCTAGAATATTACATAACACAAAGTAATCAAAAATTGATGGAAATATTTTGAATGGTAATATTGCAGTGAATAAGGATTTGAGACCTATGATTTTAATAATGAACAAAATATTTAAATTTGTCAGAAAAATATTTTTGTGCTGTAGAAAATCTGACTCTACAATTTACATAATATCAGTAAAAATTCTTAAATATTTACTGCAATCATGCTCACTGTTGGTCAAGGAAATGCCAAGAATAGTAATATTTTCACCAATTGTATAAATGCAAAGAAAATAAATGAGTAATAGCACTTTCATCTCCTTTCATCTGTGGAGTTCATAATTATGTTTTTTGCATATTTTACTGATGAAAATATATTTTTTCAGGTTTCTGATACTAATTAGACAATGTCTTAAATTATGAATTCATAATTTTGGATGCAATAATATAATTCCCAAAAATGTATTCCATAAGTTAATGTGATTTTATTTTTGATAATACTGTTTTTATCTTATATACGCTTTTATTTTTTGACTAATTTCAGGCATACAGGAAAATTTCAAAGAAAATACAAATACACGATCCCAGTTTCCCTAATATTAACATATTATGTAACCATGATATATTTGTCCAAATTAAAAAAGAAATATTGGTACATTTTGTATTTATTAAATGCAGCTATTATTATAATTGAATCATTTTCCACTAATACCCTTTTAAAATTAATTTTTATTAAAATATTTGTAGGTTTACAGTAAAAAACTTGCAAATAGTACATAGTTCCTATAAATCCACACATACATGCACATTTTCCCCATTATTAACAATTTGCATTAATGTGGTGATTTTCTTACAAGTGGCGAAAAAATACTATTATAATTGTATTATTATTTATTGTCTGTAATTTACAGTAGGCCTCCCACTTTGTGTTGTACGTTATATATATATATTTTTTTTAAATCTGGTAATATATGTTTATATATACACACAAACTGAATATTTCCATTTATCCATTTCAATTATTCAATTCAGTGTTGTTAATTACATTCACAATTCTACCACATCAAACACCAATAGCATCCATTACCAAAACTTTTCCATCACCCCAAGCAGAAACTCCATTATCTCCCCAGTTCCCAACCCCACCTAGCCCCTGGTAACCTGTAATCTAATTTCTGAATTGATGAATTTATTTGCTCTAAGTGTTCTATATAACTGAGAATATACAATATTTGTTATTTTGTATCCGGCATATTTCATTCAACAGTATCTCTTGAAGTTTCATCCTATTGTAGCATGTATCAAAACTTCCTTTTAAAAGCATAATAATATTCTAACATATGTGTATATCACATTGTGATTAGCCATTCATCTGATGATGGACAAAGGATTATTTCCACCTTTCAGCAATTTTTAATAATGCCACTATGAAAATCTGTATGCAAACAACTGTTCGAGTGCCTGATTTCAATTTTATTATGTATATAACTAGAAGTGTGTTTGCCAGGTCATATCACCAATATGCCTTTTTGTTGTACAAAGATCCATTCTAGGACACCATGCTGTATTTAGCTATCATATCTCCTAATCATTTCTGAGGAGGGATAACTTGTATATTTTGTGGTTTTTCGGTGGACTATTCTATAAATAGAAATTGGATCAAGGAAGTTGAAAATACTATTCAGATTATCCATGTCTGCCCTTATTAACTTCCTAGGTATTGAACAATTACAGAAGATGGAGTGTTGAAGTCTCCAACTGCAATATGGATTTGTCTATCAATTATCAGTTTCATCAACTGGGATTTGGAGAATTGACTACTTTTTCACTATGTAATTTCTATCTCTATTACTAATAACCTTACTTTTGGGGGCTCTACTTTGCTAGAAATTAATATTGAGACTCACACTTTCATTTTGTCCATGTTTTCAAGATATATCTATGTGTGTGCATATATATATATATATATATACATCTATCTATCTATCATCTATCTATCTATCTTCTATCATCTATCTAAATTTTACTTTTTACAGTTTGATGGAATTAAATTTAAAGTGGCTTTCCTGTAAGCAGAATATAGTTACAATAATCATCTAATACATCAAATAAATATATTAATTTTCAGTTTGTCTAGCTTTCTTGTTGTTATAAGTATAAAAGCAAACTTTTTTACTATTTCTATATAATCAAGGTGAGCAGTAGCTTTTTCTCTGAAATCTGAAAACTGGAAACTTTCCAAGTGCTCAAGTATAGGTGAATAGATATTCATCTTGTGTTTTAAATAAGCACCGGAAAACCACCCAGCATCAAAATCAATGAATGCCTGATGTCCACTAAAAAGGATGCAATCTCAAATATTTTGAGAGACAGAAACTTAATAAAAGTATATACTTTAAAAATTCAATTTATATAAATTCTGTAAGATGCAGGTTAAATAAAAACAAACAAAAATTAATTCAGTTGATGTCTTTGTACAAAATAGCATGAAAGATTGAATTGGAAATAGGAATTATATATATTTAATATGTATGCACATATGTTATTATTACTTTCCAAACTGGAAACAATAAATATATGCAGGTAATTGCATGTAATTTATACCTTAATGAGGTTGTTGAAAATAAACATGTGAATGTATCTGTACAGAAGAAGCAATAGAAAGACAGATAACGACATGTGAAATATCAGAGACTCATACAAATTAATTTGCATGAACTCTGGAAATCTATATGTTCTTTAAGTCAATACTGGAATACAAAAAAATCACACCATCTCTAGAGGGGGTCATGAAAACCTAACTTAGAAGGCCACAAGCTATCCTGTTGCGAGGTAAGGGGAGCAGTCAGATCCAGGGGTGAGGAACACAGGCTGACACTGGGACTCTCTCACCAGGTATGAACTCTTGGGCACATCGCACAACCTCTCTATGCTTCTGTTTGGAGACTGACATCTATAAAATGGAGGTAATATGCCACTTACTTCACATGTTTTGTGGGTTCTTGTAAAAAAAAAAGAATATCAACATTTCAATCATTGTGATATTAAATTCTTTGTTTATGTATTTTAATTCCAGGATCTGGATCACATGTTATGCTCATTCTAATAATTTGTTCAGTAAGAATTCTCTCTTGCTCTTTGATTTACCCTAAAATTTTTTGTTGAATGCTAGACATGTTGCATAATATATGTTGTTGTATTCTTTTATTTTCTTATTATTAATTTTTCTTATAATTTATTTTATCCTGCTTTGATATCCTCACACCCTACCTTCTACTAGGCCTTTTTTGTGGGGGTTCTGTGAGTGTAATCAGAGCTGACTTGAGATTTACTTTCACCATGTCTACCTGAGTTGAATATTTTTCTGCTCTGGACATCATGTTAGTTTATACTAGTTTTACATTGTTTTCACCACCTGCTTGGCTTGAGATGTTTTATTTGTGCTCTCTGCAGAAAGAATCCCCTCATTCAGCTCTCTCAGCTGAAAGCCACCCTCATGTTTACTAGATGTCATGTGGTGGAGGAGGTTGGGCCTAGGGGTATATTCTCTCACTTTCTGACTGAGCCTTACTCTTAGGCAGGCCTTGAGAACCTGGATCTCAGTGTGGCTGTCCATGTGTTCCTGTCCCTCCTACTCAGAGGCAGTTTAGGGACTAGCTTGGATTCCTGCTCATGAGGGTAAAGTGGTGCTTTTCCATCTCTTCCCTTCTACAACTAGAATGGTTTTCTCTCCAACAGTGTCTTCTGTGACTCACTTTGGTCCCTTCCATGTAGAAAAGGCTTTTATTCCTGAGGGAAGACAGAGGGAGTGCTTAGAGAGTTTTGGTGGTGGAATCTATTCCCTTCCCTATTTTTATAGGATTTCTCTTGTAGGACCCAGATTGTGATGATTGTTCCCTTCTCTATTTAATTATTGCATCTGCAGTGGAACTAGGGGAGATGGCTGTCAGTGCATTTTAGCAGTGGCTGCTGTTCCTCTCCCCCAGACAGCACCACCACAGGAAGGTGGGGGCCCTTTTGTGGATTCTCCCTAACCCTGGAAGAAAACTGCAAAACTGTAGGAATCCATCTGCACATGTGGTCATTGGGAGCTCCACACTCATGTCTTGTCCACACCCAGTCTTTAGAAATTGATTTCATGTCCTAGTTTGATCTTTTAGTAAGGTAAATCCACATCTGTGGGCATCTCTTCCAAGTAAGCTAAGGTTTGGGACCTATTCTCCCTGCAGGCATCTGCCTCTGTCCAGCTTACAAGTCTGTTGTTTGTACAGTGGCTTCATTTACCTGATGTGGTGAATTGCAGTTTGTTTAGTTTTTGTTCTTGTTGTTGTAGAATAATATAGGCCCTTTTTCCTGAGTATCAGACTTCTTTCAAATAGCTAGAAATTAGAAAGAGTTCCTAATATTAATGCATATTAGCAGGTGAGTAGAAAAATGCATTGGGGTGTATGCATACATTGTAAAACAAGGAACATTACTCAGCATTAGAATAATGAATGCTTCAGACTCAAAACAATATGGGTGGACTACCAAAATAATACTGAGTGAAAGAGTGCAAAAAAACACACATAATTTATGATTCAATTTACATAAATTCTGGAAGATGCAAACTAATCTCATGTAACATAAGGAATATCAGCAATTATCTGGGTCATAGTGGGAGGTTGGTAGAGGTGGGAGGGTGGAATTACAAAAGGACAAGAGAAAACTAGTAGGATTGTTGGACTTGCACACTATCTTGATCATGGTGTTGTTTGCATGGGTGTACACATAGGAAAGTACATAAAGAATTGCACACTTTAAATATATGCAATTAATCAAATATCAATTATAACTCAGCAAGCTATTTTAAAAAGATATATTGGTAAAGAGGGAGAGATGGTGGCAAAAATAAGGACACACAAAGTGTCAGAGGCTCCTGAAAATAATCCTGTGCCCTGGCCCTCTCCATATTATTCAGATAAATGCTAGAATGCAGCCAGAAAATAATCTGTTCTTATTACACAAAGGCAGGTGTGGAAGGTGTAAACCTCATGAGGCTTGTCACACTCTGCCCTGGAGCTGGTTCAGGGAAGCATTTGGGTCCAGTGGTCTGCAGCCCGGGTCTAGACATGGACTCACACTTGCGAGATATATGCTCACAGGAATGTCACTCAACTCCTCTTTTATTGTGGTTTTACATCTGTGAAATGGAGGGAACATTGATACTTATTGTTAAGCCCAGAGCTCTCACCTTGCCTCCCCTCTTCATCCCTCCTCTTTCTGCAGCTGCACATTCCTAATTGATAGGAAACCAGAACTCCTGCCTGTGCTCCCTCCCTGAGCATTCCTGTGGATAGAAAAGTAGCAACCCTATCCAAGTGCTGATAACACCTAGGATGCAGATGGAACTACAGAGCCAATATGAGTTATCATGCCCTGACCTTAAAGTTGCAAAGCTAGCATAAACTATCACAACCTAGACCTTTGTAGTCTAGCCCCAGAATGAGTTATAAAAATCCCCTTCTCCACCTCCCTTGGGGCTGCAGTCTGTTCAGACTCAGCCCACCTGCTAAGCTCTCTCTCTCTTATTAAAGTCTTGCTTAAACTGATCTCAGCTCCGCGTCTGATTTCTAAGATGCCTCCATTCCCTAGTTTCCCCTCAAACCTAAAATTTATTTCCATGTTTAGTGTGCTTTTGTAAAAATGAAATAATATAATTGGTATGAGTGTAGTTCAGAACAATATAATAAGAGCACAGTTTCCTGAATGTTATCATTGACACCCAACTCCCCCAGGACACTCATATTGGCTCTGGGCACTGTCTCTTCTGAAGGCATCCTCCTGCTGTATGGTAGGAGGAAATGAAAACCAGGCCCCTCCCTCTGCTAATTAAAACCAGCTGAGCCCTGATCCTGCAGCTCTGGGAGAAGAGCCCCAGCCCTGAGATTCCCAGGTGTTCTCCTTCAGCGATGGGAATCAAATAGAGAGGATTCACCATAGAGTTTGAGCCTAGCTGGGTTTATATTATTGCAAGTTTAAAAGAAATTTTATGGATAAAAATAAATATTATGTATGTGAGTGCATATGAGTGAGAGGAAGATGGACATTGTGTAACAGTTTCCTGACAAGAATGTCTTGTGCCTGGAAGTGTACAATGTAGGGTGTAGATGGTGGAGTCTGGGAGAGACTTGGGTACTGTCTTGGGGTCTCTGAGACTCTCCTGGAAATCCTAGGGATTCACCTTCAGTAGCTACTGGATGGGCTGATTCCAATAGGGTCCCATGAGGAGTCTGGAATACTGGAATTAAGACATACTATGAGGAATATATGAAGGGACAGTTCATCGTCCCAAAAATTAATGTTGAGAGCATGCTGTGTCTGCAGATGGAGTCTGTGAGCCGAGTACATAGCTACATAATACTGAGTCAGTTGAGATGAAGGAAGGTAGTGTAAGTCCAGACTCAAATTACCTCTGCACTGTGGACTCCAGAGGGTTCTCAGGACACTGTAGCGCCAGGATCATGTGTCCACAAATGCAGGTGAGGGCAACTGTCATCTGGAGTTTTCTCTAAGGATCTGTGTTTCCTTTTCTCTCCTAGTGAACAGTTGTTCTTACCAGTAATCAGTGTCCCTATGGACACCTGGTGAGTCCAGCTGCTTAGAATAGAGTGAGCGACTTTGTTGCCACAGGCTCTGTTGTTACCCAAAGGAGCCTGGCAAGGGGCTATAGATGCTGGCCAGCTACCAGAGCCCTACTAACCACAACTGTAGCTCAGCCCTCAATCTCCAGGATGCCTGCCAAGGACAGTTCCTGTAGATACCTACAGACATGTGAAGGGAAACCCATGACCCCGAAGCCAAGATGCAGGTACAAGGGAGGTGCAAGGGGAGGTCAGGATCATTGAGTCCAGGGATGTGAACATGGGTATGGTGGAGGGAGAGGCCTGGGCCACTGAGACGATGGGGCAGGACCAGAGATAGGTGCAGGGGAGCTTAGCACTACTGAGTGCCAAGGACAGGACCTGGGGCAGGTAGGAAGAAAGCCAAGGCAGGTGCAGGAGGCACTCAGCAACATGGAGTCCAGGGACAAGGACCAAAATCACTGAAGTGGGAGACTAGGATCACCAAGATCAAGGCCAGATGCAGGAGAAACTCAGAGCCATGGATAAAAAGGGTCAGGGCTAGGGCCAGTGCCAGGTGCAGGTTTGCTCAGGACTACCAAGTTCAGAATCAGGCACAAGTGCTGGTACAGAAGGAACATGTATCTTATGAGACTATGCCAGGAGCATTGCAGGGGGAGTATAAGAGAGCTACCCTACAGTATCTGGGTTTATTTCTTATGATGTCTCCACCCATCTCATAAGAAGAATCAGGTAAACCTGGTCTAGAATCTGCTACGTAGCTTAAGACAGAGGTTCAGTGAAATTTCATTAATGCACCTAAATTTGGGTAATTTAATTGATAAATAAAAGCTATAATGTTATCTGAAATAAACAATATACACAGAAGCTCATCCATATGAATAAACATAATCAAATGCTAATCTCATTGTCAGTACACCAATTGGAGATGTAGAAATGTCACCCCTGAAATATGCACTTTAACCTTCAGTGCAGTGTCCTCACAGTGACATAATTCACTCTACATGTGAATTCCATTTTCATGACTACACCTCCTGTCACAGCATCTCCATTCATGGACTTTCTGAGACCCGCATACATCAGATCCTAACTTTGGAGCATGCCATATGATACTCTCCTTAATCCCCCAATCCTGGCATAATCATTGGTGACTTTAGCATCTAGGCCAAGTCCTCTTCAACTCACATTGAGCCTCACCCACTTGGAAGGGCTAAAGATGAACATCTTACCATATTTATTATTTAATCTTTAACTAATATAATGGAATAATCAGGTTAAAATATGCTGCTTTCAAGTTCTGTTCATAATATGATAAGGTAGCAAGATGTATTCAGAGATGAGTGGAGCAAACCTGTCAAAGTCCAGATGAGGAGCCTGATGGTGAGTGGGGCTGACCTGCCCCAGGAGCACAGGTGTGACATGTCAGGGCAGGACCAGGGCAAGTGGTGGTTGGGCAGTCATGGGGGTCAGAGGCGAGGGCACACACTGGACTTTTCTGGCTCCCACAGGGAATTATACCACTAATGGAGTAATGAAAGTGTATAACAGCTCTGACAACTTACTAAAATTTCACAACTGAGGAATGACATTAAAAAAATAGAGAAAGTGGTGCCAAATGCCCTTTCCTCCAAGGATTCTTCAAAAATCAACCAGAAGTGTCCATCAACTGATGAAAGGATATACAAAATGTGGTACATACACTCAATGGAATACTATTCAGCTGTAAAAAGACATGAAATCAAGATGTATATGACAACATAGATGAACCCCGAGGACATTATGTTGACTGAAATAAGTCAGACAAAAGGACAAATACTGTATGGTCTTACTAATATTAACTAAATATAATGAGTAAGCTCATTGAGGTAAATGATAGAATATAGGTTACTAGGGAATAAAATGTGTGGTGAGAATTGGAGGTGATGCTTAGTGTATGTAGAGTTTTTAATAAAGTTTATTATAAATGTGTGGAAATGAATAGTGTTGATGGTGAATACAGTAGAGTGTATATAATTAATATAGATGATTTATAAATGTGATTGTGGCTGAAAGTGATATTCTG
This sequence comes from Cabassous unicinctus, assembly GCA_029593785.1. Lineage (NCBI taxonomy): Eukaryota > Metazoa > Chordata > Mammalia > Cingulata > Chlamyphoridae > Cabassous > Cabassous unicinctus. The sequence continues at coordinate 13,906 of JAQZBX010052530.1, forward strand.
TGGATATAATATTTCAATTGAAAGGAATCTTTTAATATTATATTATAATATTATATTATATTATATTCTGTGGATATAATATTTCAATTGAAAGGACTGTATAATGGATTTTGGTGGTGGGTGAAGATTGTGGTTAATAGTATCAGAATGATCTTCATTTATAAAGTATTAAGAATATGGTGATACATGGTAAAATTACAACTAATATAACTTATGGATGATAGTTAACAGTAATATTGTAATTTTTTGTAGCAAAGGTAAATAAAAGACATCAATTCTATGATACAAGAATGGGGGTATAAGGGGGAATGGGATTTTTCCTTTTGGTGTAATGAAAGCATTCTAAAATATACTGAGGTGATGACAGCACAATTCTGTGATGAAAATGAGAGCCCCTGAGTGTTCACTTTGAATTGATTGTACAAAGTATGGGACTCTATAATGCAATGAATCCTGTGGTGTAAGATGGACTGTGGTTAACAGAACAAGTATGAGAACATTCTCCATGAAGCATAACAAACATATAAAACTGATGCAAGGTGTTAATAACTGGGTGTGTTGGGGGGAAATACAAAAGATGTAAATATTGGCTAGAGATAGTAGTAATATTTTGATGATACACTTTCAGAGTTTGTGACAATTGTTTAACCACCAATGCAAGTTGCTGGTGGCAGGATAATGTATGGGAGCCCTGTATAATGATATGCATGTTTGTGTTTTAAATTCACATTTATTATACACTTGTTTTTTTATGTATGTTCATGTATGAATGATAAACTTAAAATAGTTTTAAAAAATCAACAGAATCTATTATAACCCACATTGTCAGGAAATATATACATATTATATATTATATACATGTGATATATTCCATATATGTGGAATAGATATGTGCATAAACAGACACACACAATCACATATATATTATCCCTGTGAGTAGGGGCACAATGAACATATTCCCAGAGCCAGTTTTTAATCCCTGACCACATTTGACTCCTTGCTCAACTCACTTCCTGCCTATAGGCAAAGAAGCCTGGGTTCAGTGAGAGACACCCTAAGGAGAGGACTGTGTTCTCTGAGGACTCAGCCAGCATCCTCTTCCCTGGGTGCCCCTAAGACAAGGACCTCCCCTCATCCCCTTTCATTTTGCATGCAGAGTTACTTCTAAATGCAAATTACCACATGGGCAGACAGATGAAACCACAGCACAAATTTATTTAAATTCAGCTTCCTCCTCATTCTGGATATTATTTCCTGGGCATCATGGACCTCATCCACAAGAACAGGAAGCCTTTGTGGTTTATATTCTTTCTGGTGGCAGCTCCCAGATGTGAGTATCTTACAATTCAGACATGAAGGTAATGGGGATGATACATCTGAACAAGACTCACTGTGGTTCTCCTTGTCCTCAGGTGTCCTGTCTCAGGTCAGCTGCAGGAGTCAGGACCTGGTCTAGTGAAGCCCTCACAGACCCTGTCCCTCACCTGTACTGTCTTGGGATTCTCTTTAACCAGCAGTGCTGTGCACTGGATTTGCCAGGCCCCAGGAGAGGGGCTGGAGTGGTTTGGTGAAATCTGGAGTGGTGGAAGCACAAACTATAATCCGATGCTTCAGTCCCAACTCAGCATCACCAAGGACACCTCCAAGAATGAAGTTTATTTAAACCTGGGCAGCCTGAGATTTGAGGACACAGCCATGTATTACTGTGCAAAACACACTGTGAGAGGAAGTCAGGGTGAGCCCTGACAAAAACATCTGCAGGACACAAGAGGGGCTGGGCTGCAGGTGCCTCTCATGGCCACCAGGTCGTGCCCATGGCCAGCCACCTGGGCAGGTGTGGAGAGGGGCTGGGAGGAGTTCTGTGGCCTTGCTTGGGCTTCCATTTCTTGCTTCACAACATGTAACCCCAGAGGACAGCCATTTCATCTCTTCTAAGCAGTACTATGATGTAACCAATATTCAGTCCCAGAAGAAGTTTTTCTGGTTCCTAAATGTGTATTTTAATATATGCATACACATATGTTATATAAAATTTTATGTAAATTATGGGAGTTTGTCCCTTTATTATGAACGTGCCTGAAAATGTGAACCAAAGTTGCATTTACCATCTCTGTGAAGTTATTTATCACAAGTTAACTCACATATCTGAATGCCCAGGCACATCATCCCCACCCTCCTTCAAGTAGAGACCCATGTCCTCAGGGAGTTAGGAGGAGGAGGCAGGACAGCCTGGGCCTCTCTAGGGGCAGCATCCAGGTTTCTCACTTTGCTCCCTTCCTCCCTTATGGCATCAAAGACCAGCTTCCTGAACTTATATTAAGTCCCTTATAAATTAAGACTCTTATATGTAAGAGGCCATAATTTTATTAAGCAGAGATTTCAATATATATCAAAAGGTACATAAGATGAGAAGAGCAGTTTCACAATGTGTTATCCTTTCATCCAAATAACATTCCTGATATCATTTATATATATTAAAATCTTTCTTTCCACTGTTCATGCCTGTACCAATGGATCATTCATCACATATTCTTTATACCTAAAATCATAAAATGTTTTACTATGAATATGAAATTAAGCTCCCTATAATAGTTTTCTCTGAAGCCAGTAAGGTCAGCAGGAAGAACATGTAACTGTCTAAACCTCCCAGCACATCTAGAGGCTGTTGAAGCCTGAGCTCACATGATGGTCCTCACAGGGAGGCCAGACCTACTCAGATGTGTGCCTGGGCTTCACATTCCAGAGCAGCCTGGGAAGCTGAGCTTGCCTCCATCTACTCCACCTTTCTTTGCATCTCCATGTGGGAAACAGCTTTCTCATTGGTGTGTCTTGTGTGTAAGGGATAAGCATTCCTGTACCCTCTTGTGCAGGCCCAATTGTACCTATAGAACCCAGTGCAGGGGCAAGGACACCCTTCTAGAACATGACAATCACCTGAGGCTGACCTGGCTATTTGTCTGTTGTCTTTTCTGAATCCAAGCTTCCAGGGGAGAGGCTGGGATATAAGCAGGATGGACAGTGATGGGAACACCATCCAAGTGCTCCCTTCTGTCTTTACAAGGCAATGCTTGCTTTATCATGGATTTCTGTCCTCTTCCTGAGAAAGATTATGTTTTTCCCAGGTATTTCCTCCCAAGCTACATTATTTTACAACAGTGTCCACAGCTTCCTGATTCAGAGTCCTTCATCTGAAGAGTTAAGGCTTTTATTCTTCAGTGAAGAGATGGGAGGTGGTTCTGGACATACTTTCTTTCCATGATGGACTCTGTCTCCTCCCACATTCTACTGGATACCAACAGTATCCGCAGGATATTCATTACTTTTGTTTTCCCTGTGCAGATTATTATTGTTTTGTAGTGGAACTAGGGAGGTGGTTGTGAATGCATTTCTACAACTGATGCTGTCCCTCTCCCAAAGCACCACTGAGGGATAATTATTATGTTTGTTTTGTTCTGTTTAGTTTTTGATAGATTCTTCCTAATTCTGGAGGAAAAGCCTGCAAGCAGTATGGATATGGTAAGTTTCACTCTAGCAACTTTATCACACTCAGAGTTTTGAAATTTATTAATAATAAGTAGTTTAATCTTCTTACAACTTATAATTGATCTAGTAATAACTTGTGTCATCCAGGCTTTAGTTTAGGTCTTATTTGTTTTTTTATAGTCCCTTGTTTTCTACAGATTTTAGGATTAGTCATTTTTCTTTGACTTCAATTATGGAATGTTTTGAATACACTTTGACAATCTGCAGTTTTTCCACATCTCTTGCTTTTGTTGTTTTTGTAAGAATCAGAGCAAGATGTTTCTCACCTATGACATGTCCAATATGAGAGTCAGCTTGCACTGTAATACCCATAAATTGGAAACAAAAAAAATACCAACTAAGAGGCTAACAAATTAAGGCATATGGGTATATTGAAATACTATTTAGTATTTAAATCAATAAATGCTAGATACAAATTAACATGAGAATGAATTACAATAACTTTGTTGAGTGAAATCATCTAAACAAATAAAAGTACATAAGAGCTATTTCTTCCAGATATCTGGATATATGCAGATCTTATCTTGAAACTGAAGTTGTTTCAAAGGCCAAGGCCAGAATGATTGTGATCAAAGGTCATGCTTCCTTTTTCTGTTGATCCCTCACTCATGGAATTGAGGCACAATCTTGGGTGTGGTTTTGTGAGAATATCCTTATTTGGTTCATGAGGCTGTGATTATAAGCAAGGAGTGGCAAGCTTAGATGACCTCAATCTTTTCCACCTCCTTCACCAAATGGTCAGTTCCTAGAATGGGGTGTCTCTCACAGTGAGCTTGCCAATTCCCCTCCCCAGTTGTGGAGTTCTGAGCCAAGATCTTAGCTGAGTTCATTTGAACAGAGTTGGGAGCACTTTAAAAATTTTCTCACAAATATTGGACAATATAGAGAATGCAAATAGAATAATATTCCTGGTTCTTAGGAAGACACAGTCAAGACTGAAGACTAGGGAGTTTACAAATGAAAAATGGAGGATGAGATAGCTGAGAGGGGATGTCTTGTGTTAGAGGCAAAACACCAATCACTGGTGATTAACTAATTATCAGAAGTAGCCAAAATTTGACTAGATTGTAGATGAAATTAGGCCTAAGTTTATAGTTGTAAAAAATAGAGAAATTGGCCAACAATTATGTTTAACAGTGAGGTGTGCCCAGGGGAAGTTTTGAAAGAGGATTACCAGTACAGCTCTCATGCCAGGGTAACTGTGGGAAAAAAAACAATTCTGCAACTCACTGAGGAGAAATATTAGAGATTTAACACAGGGTTCAGGAATACTCCCTTGCATTATTCGAGCCAGTCAGTAAACAATTAAGGAGACAAAAATCAAGCACTGGAGGCAAGGCTGGCAGTATGTGGATTTGCTACAATATATAATATATGCTGTCAAGTTCCCACTGAGAAATTATGAGCTGTATAAAGATGTATGAATATTTGACCCCAATACTTTAGAAAAATGGATGTAACAGAAATTGCTTTTGGAAAAGTTCATTTGTGATAGTTAACACATGAAGACTTCAAAGTAGCAATTACAAATTTTTCCACAAAAATAAAGCAAAGTTTGTTTAAAGAAGCAGTGGAATTATACTGGCAACATTGTACCAAATAGTTTATATTAATTAAGGGATAGAAACTTTTAAAAGAATCAAATAGAAACTCT
>JAQZBX010052531.1:0-19107 GCA_029593785.1 Cabassous unicinctus
CTTGAATATATCTAGCTTTTGATGTTACATTCAGTCTTACATCTTTTTACTTCAGAAACTCAACTATAATTAGATTTAATTTTATTGATTGATAAAATATGATTGCATCACCATGCTTAAACATATCTTTCGTTAGCTCTCTGTTGCCTATATGCCTTTATGATCTGGACTTTAAGCAAAATAAACATTAATCATCAGAATATATGAATTCCTCACCTCTCATCAAGGTTTTAACATTTTAAATCTCTTGTTATACTCTTCTAAAAACATGTGGAAGTGCCCAAAAGAGATTTCTGGATGTCTTTTCAGTAATGCTGGACATTTTCTGGCAGACCCTCTGTGGATAAGTTTATTCCACAGGGGTATTCATCTTTGATGGATTTGCTATTGACTAGGCTATTTTACAACTAAGTCAGGGTAAAATTAAGTTATAGAGAAATGTTAGTGATGAAGAAAACACTGCAGCCCTGATCTCCCCACCCTTAACTGAAACTCACAGCTTCAGAAAGATAAACGGCTCCCTGGCTGCTCTCCTCCTTGTCTGCCCATGGTCCTCTACTTTAGGAAAATAAGCTAAACTTGCTATTTTGGCTTTTGTAAACCCCGCCTGCCTGCTTGCTTAAGGAATTTGTCCACTTGCCCAGCAACCCACTAGCCAATGAAGAAGAACCTATATAACCCCATGAAAGCTGATGCTGGGGGCTCAGAATTTGGAGACTGAATTCTTCTCTGGCCCTGTGCATAATAAAACTTTGTTCCTCCGCCTCTCCGAGTGCCGTTTGGGCTTTCTCATTGTCTAAGTCTCGTTTCTGCTGCAACAATAGCAAGCAAATGTTTCCTGTCTACAATAAAATGTATGTTTCTTGTTCATAGATATGGAGATTAATTTTTTCCATTAGAAAATATAAATTTTTGTGAGACAATTCTCATGTGAATTCATTTAACCATTTTCTGATTTCCACATTAATTAGTGATTTGACTAAATCCTTTGACATATGCTTATTATATATTTTCATTGCTGTATAAGTGCAACTTGTAGCAGTTTATGATCAGGCATTTTTTTTTCTTGGCTTCTAATATAAATTTGAAGTGAAAATAAGACTGCAACATTGCTGACCCTCTAGTTTTGTTCTTTGTTTGCTTGGTTTTGTTTTTGCTATTAATGGTTGTGTGTGTGTTTGTGTGTGTGTGTTTTGTGAGTGTCTCTTGTTCCCTTACAGCTGGTGCTAAGTCATTCTCTACTGGTGGCAACAATGTTTGGGTATTTGGTTTTATGGTGATTTCGTGTACTCTTCAGTGGATAGTGGAGATTAAGTCTCTCTTGAGTGAGAGGCAAGAGAACCCAGTTTGTTAGGCTTTTGTTTGTTTGTATGCTTGTCTACCTGTGAGTTAAAATCAGTTAAAAATTTCATATATATTGGGTAAGAAAACAGTTCCTTGAGATCTGGTCTGGTGCATTTTTTATGTTTCCTTTTGACCTGTGGCTGAAGTTTTAGAACTGAAGCTATTAACTCTCTATGTGTCCTTATGTCTGGTGTCTGCAATTCATAAAAACTCTTACCTCTGCATGTGTGAATGTGAAGTATTTTCCTATCTCTGGGGGATATTAATTACTTAGATTTTATCATATGATTTTTTTTAAAGACAAAAAAATACTTGCATAAATATTACTTAAATTAACAGAAGATATAGAAAGTGAACTTCATTAAAAAATGAGTTAAATAACTTTTCTCTGATTTGTCATCATTAAGCATAATAATTAATAATATATTATTATATATTAATAATGGATCTCCTTATATACTATATATAAAGTAAATATATTATACATATGTGCTATTAAATATAAGTTTAATAGAGGTATATGATTTAGTTATCTATTATGGGATAACAAATTTATTTTAAAAATTAGATGCTTAAAGCAATAATATTTATTACATTTAGAACATTTATTAATTCACCATTTCTGTGGTTTAGAAATTCAGACACAGCTTAGCTGGGTTCTATGGCTCCAGTTCTCACAAATGGTTACCATCAAGAGGATGGCAGGGGCTATACTCATCTCAAAGCACAATTCTAAGTGTTCCTTTCTCAAGCTTATTCACATGATTACTGGTAGTATTCTCTTCCTCTTGCACTATTGGTTGAAGGATTTCCCCAGTCCCTTGGCACCTGAGCCTCTGCATAGGGCAACTAACTATATGGCAGCTGACTTCCTTTTCACAAACAAGCGAGAGGGCAAGAGAGCAAGAAAGTGTGAGGACAACACGGAAGTTACAGCCTTTTGAAACCTGATCTTGGGGATGATATACTATCCTTTTTACCACATTCTACTCTATAGAGCAAGTCACTATATCTAGTCCATGCTCAAGGGGAAGAAATTGTAAGAAGAATGTAAATGCTAGGAGATGTAAATAACTGGACAGCACCTTTGAAGTCTATTTACCACCATATACATTTTATTTTTCACAATATTTAGTTATGTCTCATCATGAGAGACTAGTTAATCTAAATGTCCAAAATTTCTTATATTTGTTTATTGATCAAATGGACTAATATTACTCTTTTACATTTCACATTAATTTGTTCACCTAAAATGATTGAATCATTCTCAGAAAAATTTTATATCAACAGGAATTATGTTTTTTGGTGGATCAGCATAAACAAATTTCTAATATCTTAAGTAATTTGAACTTGGACTCATTAAATTGAATTAATTAATGGATAATCCTTAGATACCTATATAATTTCTAAGTACTATTATATTAAATATGAAATCAGTGATTGCTTAGCATAAATTTATTTTACTTATGTCTTCTCATGTTTTTTATTTTTATATCTATTAATGACTATATCATTGAATCATACCAATACATATGTTCATTTTTGCAAATTTAAAAGTTTTAAACTTGTGAATAGATTGATTAGCTTGCTAGTATAATGAAATGTGTGTGACAGACATTTCTGAATTGCCTACCTCACAGTTTTCTCTTATGTAGCTCTCTCCTTTGTATCCTTTCTTAACAACTTCACTATATCACTTATGCTAAATAATACAAAATAGAACTTTCTCTTAATATGGGTGGTTGTGACTATACTAAGAGCTACAGTGACAAAGAAATACAGATATTTGTATAAAGATGTTTTATCAAACAAATAGCAGAGCATTTCATCCCAAATAATGTGTCGTTTTGTTCTAAAGTATAAAGGAGCATGATGAAAAACAAAACTTGACGTAGTATAGAAAATTGTAGAAAGTTTGAGGAAATACATTTTGTTATCTATGTTTTTAATACTGGAGTCTTGAAAGGATCTATTTAATATTTTAAAGTTTTGCCAAAGTTTTCTCAATCATAAGTTAATTATTTTAAGAAAATGAATTCATGAAAGTTTTGTTGTCAAATATTCTATTAATGAAATATGTGGGCTTATTTTTTGCATGTTAAAATGATAACTTATTCTTAGAACCATCTCTTTATAAGGAATAGTAAAAAGTTATTCTTTCCATCCATGTAAACTCTATTTTGAGTTCAGTTTCTGAGTTTACCTGAATAATGACAATTCCTTTACTGACTAGATTATGTGTTTAATTATTAAAAACAATAAGAACAAAATAATGGTCCTTTTATATGAATAACCTAAGGTTCTTAACAATAATATTACCTTCTTCTACATGTCTTTTTAAATATTTTATGCTCACTTTGATTAAATATCTGAGTGTTGTTTCTATCTACTCGTGGTTCTATTTAAATCAAATGACCTAATCTCATTAACTCTTTATATATTGCTTTCTCAATATTGGCTCTTAAATTCAGATAAACAAAAACAATATCAAATAAGAAACAAATTGTCAAATAGGAAGTGATGATAAGCTTTCCCTAAGCTAACTTTGTATAAATAAAGCATTCATAATGTAAATATCTCAGAAATTGGTCACTTTGTGTGTGATGGATATGGAAATTTGTTAATGACTTCACTATACACAATATATTTATTATCTTCAAGGGAAACACTGATCTAACCCATATGTAATGGTTATGTACTATACTACAACAGATAATTTTACTCTCCACCATTCTGATATTTTTCACTACTGTAATAGCTTAATCACTTTCTTTATTATTAAAAGTTATTTACTTGCAAAATAAAAATCCTTAGGACCTAGTAAAGATAACATAAGACTATATAATTTTTAAAAAATCGTATGTTCTAGCTCATACATGGCCTAATTTATTCTTATTCCTTTTATTCGTCTCCTGATATTTGCTTTGTCCAAATGTTATTTTATCTAATCATTCTCTGTAGATAATTTGTTTTCCTTAAAGCCTGAATTTAAACTTGAAAAAAAATCTTTGTTGTACAATTCCATATTTTCAATTGTTTAACCTTTTTAAAAGCATTTTATAGAAGATTCATTTTGCCTGCTGAATGTGACATATATTTCAGACCTGTCATTTCCTTGTTTAAGATGTATAGATAAAACTTTTATTTATAAATTTATATTAAAAGTAATAGTTATATAATGAACATTCTAAAGAGTTTTTCTCAGATATTTTTTATTTTGCAAGAACATAAAAATTGAAAAATGACAATACAAAGTTATTCCATATAAAACATTATGACTATCTAAACTAAAATGTGGATAATTTAATGTATTTATGATAGGTTTATATTCTTACCTTAAATCTAATATCAGTTACCATTACCTTGACATGTCCTTAAAATTTCATAATTTTAGACGACTCTGATGAAGACATCAAATATTCCCAATGAATATTTTATTTGAACAATGGCAAATTAATTTGTATAGTTTATATGATTTTCTATCACTGATTCATAATACTGAAGGAGGTGTATGTGTGTGCTGAGTTGAATGGATGTGAGGAGCACCACAGTTATAGAAAAGTTGACAACTTGGATGTGCCTTGTGATATGTGAACAGAGTATCACAGATTTCCAGTCTACCATAGTAATGGAGGAAATCACAGACACAATATGGAAATATAATCCATTGGCTCTGATCTTTCTAGAAATATCCATATAATGTTGCTGAGTAATGTGAAAGGACATAAAAATAGAACAAAAGAGAAATAAATAAAAATATGATTTCTACAATACTTGAATGGGAAGAAGAGGAGATTTTTTTTTTATTTTAATAAATTTATGTTTTTCCTTGTAACCAAATAAAAATTTTGGACTTCCAAAGTATTACCATATATACTAGTGTGTTATTCAATTTGACTTCCTCTCAGCCTAAAGATGACAATTGTAGATAATTTGCATAGGTCAATTCAGTTGGTTAAGGGATAATACTAGTAAGTCTACAATAGTACAGGGAATCCAAACACTAGGCAGAACCTTAACAGCTAAAGCTTTCTGGGTTGAAATCTTCCCTAAGTTCTTCACATATATAATTGATGTAATAATCACAACAAATGCACACTAGGTAGGTATTGTGGGACAAGTTGCTATACTATGCATTGTGGAAAAACAGGCTCAGACACAACAGAGTCTCCTGCTTAGCAAATGACTGCTTGATTGCTTGCATAGCACAGAGTCCAAAAAAGTAGAAAAAAAGATCCCACCTTGGCAGGTTCCCTAGGGAGGCCTAATTATCAGGTGAGGATCAGTGAATGGCAACTCTGCACACCTCTGTTCAAGTTGGAGATGAGGGATGGCAACTCACTGACTGAGTGCTGAGCTTTTATACACTCCAGGAGGGAGGGTTCTTCCCATGAAATCTTTTGTGCCCTGGCACAAAAAACAAACACTTGTAGAAGCATAACAAACACCTCAACAGAAACAAGCAAAAGGGAAAACATAAAAAATACCTGCAGCACATAGACAAGCAAGAGAGGAAAAGGAGGGGCATAGGCAAGGGCTGAGGAGATGGCCACTGAGTAGGTCCTTAACTTCCCCAACAGATATGATTATCAATATTTTGGAAAAGAAAAAACTGAGGCATGACTACTTTACATAAATTACCAGTATTGCTTTTAATCAAAATGCTATATTCATGCTTAAATTATTTGAAGCACTGCTGCCATTAGAAAGTGAAACCAGTGACATCCATTTAAATGCTTAAAAAAATCTAAGCTGCTTTGAGATATATTTCATTCCCTGTTATGAGAAACATAAATATTTTATGGGAAATAAGATAATTTAACCTTAACAAAAGTCACATTTAAATATATTTTCCAACTTTAATCAATGCATCCAAAATTATATTCTTGGTTGAAAACAATAATGCTATCATTAGTATAATATTTTGTTAATATGCTGAAACCCTTCTCAACTTCAACATTATTTTTTGTCATGATATCAACCTTATTCTGAAAATATATGAGTAGTTTATAGGCAAATGCATTAAATTACTTTAAGTCTCTGCTTTCTATATTTTCGCTTCTCTCACTCTTGCAGCAAAAGAGAGATTTCTGATAAATAAGTACTTGAATGCTACTCTGCATGCAGAGCAAATAGTGTGAAATGTATTTACTTTTTTAAATTACTCAAAATGATGAAATTGTAAAGCACATATTTCACTTTTCCAAGTCTCTGGAGAGAATTTTTAAAATATTTTGAAAGCATTTTTCATACAACCATGGAGGTTATCCAGGAATGGACATTATTAGATTGTAGCACTTCTAATAGTGATACACCTTTTTCAAGGACCCGTAAGAGTGAAATCTGTTTGACTAGTTGCATAATAGCAATAACCAAAGACTCTTTTGTTGTATAATGTTTCAAGGAATATTATCCAAGTGTCTACACCTAGCTGTATCTAGCAATATAAGTGTTGAACTAACATAATTTTAAATAGTGACTCAGATAATAACAACAGAAAAATACCAAGAACTGTAGTCTCTGAAGATTGGCTTTTCTTGTAGGGCACCATAGAATATTTATAGCCATTGTGTAACCACAAATTTTTACTGTTTTTAAACCAAATTCCATGGTATCACTACTCTCTTCTAACATAAAGATATGGAGAATATTGTTCTTTTTCATATGCTATGTTTCATATAGATATATGATTTTTTAAACATACAAAAACAGTTGGAAAGAGTATGGCTTAGGAATTTGTACAAATTATGTGGAAAAAATCTCTACAAAATTTTTTTTTTTAAAGTATGATATCATTTATGTGGTTAGGGAATACTTTTAGCATCCTGTTCTGATAAATTCCAAACTGAGTTAGTACATTGCTTCTAAAATGATATTTTATGTCTTTCAGTATCTTTTATTTTCTTCTTCCTACCTACACTTTCCTCATATATTAGTTGTGATATTTCCTATGAGTCATCAAATAAAGGACCTACTCATCCTGGTGGAATAAAGAGATTTTAAACAATAATTCCTGTTATGGAATCTTCAAAGGCTTAGAAATGTACTTTACTTTTCCAATAGGCTTGAAAGGAAGAGAACTATCCATCAATTCCATCTCATCCAACATCCCTAGGGCAAAGTGGTAGTCATTGCAGATAGCTTAAATATGTTTGACATCATTTCTTTCAAGAAAAGTTAATAACAAATTTCTGTTCCAAAGTCATTCTAGCTCAATTCAATGCTGCAACTGTAATCCTATAAAATCAAATATAAATAGTGAATTTAGAAATCTTCTAGTGTGGTTTTCATAGATCTTAATAGACAATAAACCGTCTGTGTAATCATCATGATATGAGTATTGCTGACTGGGAGGAATACAGTGGAGTAACCCAAGCAAGTAGACTCTAGAAATCTAAGTTCTGGTTTTGGATCTTGGTTCTGTCACATAACAGCTGTGTGGCTGTAACTAAGTAAAATAGGGATCATCATATTATCACTTATCCCATAGATTAGCTGTGAAGATTTAAAAAGCACTTAGAACAATGTCTACTACATTTAAATTTTAAGTTACTATTATTTTTAGTCATATGTGCATGTATTATTTTAGGACTATTTTTATTCCATGTAATTAGACAAGGAAAAAGTACAAAAAATTCATCATCAAAGAACAAAAATTTTCCAGTTATATAAACATTATATAGTTCATAGGAAATCATCAGCCAAAAATAGAGTAAAAGTGATCCATTGTACATATGTGAATATCTATCATACCGCATTAGAAAAACTTTCTTAATTTGGTAGAAAAAAATTTAAAAATATGCCTGAGATGTACTCCATTAGAGGTACCAGTTCTTCATCCTACTGGATATCTAACTGTTGAATCATATCATAATAAAATAATAAAGTAATATATGTTCTTTTATAAAGTCATGAGGGATAGAAACTGCACAACCTACACAAAACAAAGTTAGAAACATTAAGTGTATATTCTTACATCACCTCATTATTATATTTGTCTCCAGAATAAGTTAACTTTACACATTTCCCTTCTGATAGAAATGATTGTCATAAGAGAGAACAACCTAATTATAATATTTCACAATAGACTTTGGACATTGTGGTACTGTGCTCCAATATTTGATATTTTTCAAGTCTGTAATTGGGTTCATAGCAATTTTATCATGCATATCACATGAATAAAGCAGGAAATATAAACTCACATACAAAATAACATTACAGAGGTACTTCTGGGAAGAAATTGTTGGAATAGGTAGGCAGGGCTCAACTTTCTCAAAAAAACAATGGCGGACGGGCAAAAAACTGTCGTAGGAGCTGCTTTGGGGATCTGCAGACCAGAAGAGTGCTGCCCTTCCTCCATGAGGTCGAGGACAATTACATGAAGAAGGTAGCCCCATGACCAGGAACAACACTCACACCCCACCTTTTAATAAGGCAAATAGCCTTAGTAAAACCATGGCTCACTGTAAGCAATTGAGAGGTAAACAGATATCTTCCTCATGGGGAAGCAAGAGGTGCAGTGGAGGGTGGAGAGTGTTGTTGTTTTTTTTTGTTTGTTTTTGTTTTCAGTGAATTTGACCAGCACAGCATGCTTTGAATCTCAGTTCTAGCCAGACCAGAATCATGGAGAAGTGAAGGTTCAAAGAGAAAATTCTGTAGCCGATGTGTGCCTTCTGCTCACCAGCTGGTAAACTGCAAGGAGAAAAACTGCTTTTAAGAGTCTTTTGTCCCAGATCCCTTGGATTGGAACTGTACCCTATTAGTGAACCCCTGGCCATATTTTGAAAAGAAGCTGAGCAGTTTTAAAGATGCTCTAAGACCAATCTTGCTGAAGCTCTTCCAAAAAATTGAAGAGGAAAGAATGCTACCAAAATCATTCTTTAAAGCCAACATTACCCAAATGCCAAGGCAAATAAGTATTTTACAAAAAATAAATAAATCAATGACCAATATCTCTAATGAATATCGATGCAAAAGTCCTTAACAAAATACTTGGAAACTGAATCCAGAAGCAATTAAAAGGATTATATACACCACAATCAAGTGGACTTTATCACAGGTATGCAAGGGTGGTTCAACACAAGAAAATCAATCAGTGTAATAAATCATGTTAATAAATTGAAGAAGAAAAATCAAATGATCCTCTCAAAAATGCATTTGACAAAATATAGCATCCTTTCTTGATAAAAGTACTCCGAAAGATAGGAAAAGAAGGAAGCTTTCTCAACATGGTAAAGCATATATTTGAAAATCCCACAACATTTTACTCAAAGGTGAAAGACTGAAAACTATCCTGCTGAGATTAGAAATAAGACAAGGATGCCCCCTGTCACTACTGTTATTCATTATTGTGCTAGAAGTTCTAGCTAGAGCAATTAGGCTAGATAAAGACATAAAAGGCACCCAGTTTGGAAAGGAAGAAGTAAAACTTATTCTATTTGCTGATGATATGATCCTATATCTAGAGAATCCCAAAAAATCCACAACAGTGCTTTGGAAACCAGTAGATGAGTTCAGCAAAATGGTGGGATACAAGGTTAATATGCAAAAATCAATAGTGTTTCTATACACTGCTGATGAGCAATCTGAGTAGGAAGTCAGAAAAAAATTCCATTTATAGAAGTGTCTAAAAGAGTCAAATATTTAAGAATAAACATAACCAGGGCATAAAGGACCTGTATTCAGAAAACTATAAAAACATTGCTAAAAAAACAAAGAAGGCCTAAATGAAAGGAAGGACATTCCCTGTTCATGGATTGGAAGACTATACATCATTAAGATGTCAATTCTACTCAATAACATGACAATGGAGGATAATATCTGTTCAATTTTCATTAATGCTAAAGATTCATATCACTTAAAATAAAAACATAATAAATTTCAGCAATCTAGTTAAGCCATGCCAGAAACAAAGATATTTAAATCAAAGTCAAAGAAGAAATAAATAGCACATGCACATATATTGCTAAGTAGTTCAAAACTACATAAAGAAAGTAGAATAATATTATGTATTATCATGGTTAGATTCAGTTTCAGTGCTGTTTGACTAAAGAGAAAATCTGTAAAATGATCAAGCTAATATATTATCTAAAGTTGAGCTCTGAGGTCATCAATTTACAGAGTAACTCCAGTATAGATTTTCTAATTATAAAACTTTCTATTCCTTGAAAAATGCAAGGATCAAATGGAAAACATATTGTCAAGGAGTAGATAAGACAACAATAAATAAAAGAATGATTCAAGTTATTTATAACTATCTTACTTCCAGATGAAAGTGAAATTAGTCAATTTCCAAATAATTTCAAAAGATTGAAATATTATGTAAACAGTTTCTGATTGTTGCAATTTATTTTAAGAGATAATGAGCAATTTAGAATTCCTGGGGTGTAATTAATGAGCATTTATTTTATTCAAAAATTATTTTCTGTTGACCCTCTCATGTTTCATTTGTGTCTCTAACACAATCTGTTCCAGTGACTTTTTTATTTGAATGCAACCTGCGTATAATATTTTCAAGGTATCTTATTTCCTTGTTACTCTCTTAAGGTTTAACAAAAATGTATTTTTTTTCTTTTTAGATTTGTGATTATCTTATTCCTTCTTTGAAGTTCTTCATGGAATTTTTATAATACGAAAACTTGCATGCCTATCATCTATATAGAGATTTAAAATTATTATTCATTCTCCTTTTAACATTCAAAAAATACTTACAGAGTATCCACTATGTGCCAGAATGCTCTGTACTTGATATTGAAACTACTTCATTTAAGGTTGTAATTCAGATGTTTATAAACTAGTGTGAAAATGGAATGGTAAATGACTTTACTAATCACCTATTTGCTCAGTTCCCATTTTATCCAGGTGAGCTATGAAGAAATAAAGAAGGTCAACTGAGCTATGCTGACATACCAATGCTCCTTTGTGGTAGCAGCAAAGATTCTTGCCCCTATGAGAAAAGAAAACGGCAACAAACAAGACTGGAAAGAAGTCTGATGATAGTCACCAAATGTCCCACCAAATGTCCCTGATCTTGCACAAACATTATACTCTTGCAGTTTGCTAATTAATCCATGTACCCCCTTTACTCTTCAGCCCCCTTCCTAAACAGCCATGTAAGCTGTTTCTACAGCTTAACCCTTTAAGCAGCAGCAATCTCCTTTCAGTGCTGCCACACATGCATGCTGCTCTTGCCCAATAAAACTTCCTTCTTACTTTACAGAAGGTATTGCAGTTATTT
Source organism: Cabassous unicinctus (assembly GCA_029593785.1). Classification (NCBI taxonomy): domain Eukaryota; kingdom Metazoa; phylum Chordata; class Mammalia; order Cingulata; family Chlamyphoridae; genus Cabassous; species Cabassous unicinctus. The sequence goes on from JAQZBX010052531.1 coordinate 11,582, forward strand.
ATTTTGTTAACACTAGGTACTAAAATCTGATTTCTATTGATGTAGCTCTTAATTCCCAAAATGTAGTACTTAGAGATTTACAGTATATTAAAATTAAAGAGGAGCCTAGATAGATTGAAAGATAAATAATGGTATATAGAAATGTAAATACACATGGATAGATAGATGATAAACACATAGATAGATAGACACATAGATAGATACATAGATATATAGAGAGATATATAAAATCACCTTTAATTCTAGTACTTACTAACTTAATTAGTTATTTACTTATTTATTGTGGGAGGGAACTAGCCCATGTCTTACAGCTTTCTGATTGATTTTTTATGGCCATAAGTTTACCAACCTGTTTTGGTTCCATGTTATGTCTTGTACACTCATGTGTATATCCCTTAACTCCCAAAATATTTACAAAATATATGCTTTTATAAGTCTCTATGCACAAGTAAACAAATATGCAGCAAGAGGAGAAAACAAAACAATATGACCCCTATTAGAAATGTACACAGAGTACAGCTTGATGAATTCCACAAAGTGAATACATCCATTTAAACATCAAGCAGAACATTACTGGCATCCCAGAAACACTCCCCCTACCACCTGCCCACCCCATGCCATCTTGCCATCCTTAGTTGACCCATTCACTGTAAAATCCATATCCTAAGTGCTAACACAATAGGTAAGTTTTGCTTGTTTTTTAATTTGTTTAAGGAGATTCTTACAGCACAAACTATGGTGCCTGGCTTCTTTTGTGGAACATTGTATTTGACAGATTCATCCATGTTGTTCTCTGTGGTTGAACTTTGTTTATTCTCATTGCTGTGTAGTATTACATAGGATAAATAAAATGAAATTTATTTATCCACTTATTGTCAATGAACAGTTGATTTCTTTTCTGACTTTTGTTATTATAAATACTGATATTCTGATTGTAGTAAATAAGGATATATTCAGTTTGCATGTGCTTAGGAAAGGAATTGCTGGGCCACAGGGTATGTGAGAGTTCAGTTGTAGTACATATTGCCAAATAGTTGTACAAAATAATTATCCCAAAAGCATATGAGATTCTGATTGCATCACAACCTCTCCAAAACTTGGTATTTTCTTCATTGTAGACATTGGTGTCTAAATATAAAGTAAATGCAAATTTTCCTGATGACCAATGATATTGACTGTTTTTCTATGTCCTTTTTTGAAATGTTCTTTAAAGATTTTCCCCATATTTCTGGTTTTTTTCTTCTTTTCTCTTGTTTTTTACATATGGATTTGTACAAGGTTTCTAAATATTCTGGGGTTTTTTACTCTGTCGATATACAATTTAGAAATCCATTATTCAAAACTAAATCCAATGTATCCACTCTCTTGATGTCGTCTGGTAATACATAGAAGTTCTGGATTTTTGTCTAGAAAAAATTTTCAAAACTTTCTTTCTATTTAGCACATTTTGTAAAACCTATACTTAACAGAAATCATGATGATTATCTCCCTGTTTTCTTCTTAAACAGGTCTTTTTTCCTTTTATACATAAATCTACAATCCATCAGAAATTCATTTTGTGGTTAGTGTGAGGAAAAAATTGAGACTCCATTTTCCCCTATATAGCTTCCATTTAACAGGACTCTCTTTCTCCACTGCACATCATGATCAACCTTGTAATTTATCACCTGACTGTATTTCAGTGATCTGTTTCAGGATTTTGCATTCTATGCCATTGTTCTACTCTTCTGATCTTGAGCTGATACTACACCATCTTAATTTTTTTAGGTTTATAAGAGATATTGATAAATCTGGCAGATGAAATTATCCAGTTTTACTCTTCTACTTCAAGATTGCCTTGCCTATTCTTGGTCCTTTGTATTTCCATTAAAGTTTATAATTAGTCTGTCAATTTTCACATGAAAAATCTTGCTATAATTTCAGTTGGATTTTCAAGGAATCTAGAGATAACTTGAGGATTAACATTTTTATAAATTTTGGGCATTCAAATAAATGTACGTGCAATATCCATCAATTTATTTTCATCTCCTATAAATTAACTCAAGAATGATTTTGTTGTTGCTGTTTTTCTTCAGGGTAGAAATATGATACATGCTTTAGCTAGATATATTCATAGGTATTCAATATATCTTTAAAATGTTAATTGTGTGTTTATGCCTATTTCAATTTTTTTCTAATATATAGAAATGCAATTGATTTTTGTGTATTTATTTTGCATCAGCAACTTTGCTAAATTCACTTTTTATTTCAGTCAATATTCTTTAGATTTATTTGTATATTTTCCATGCATATTGTTTCCTGAAAATGACTATATCATTTATTTTTGTGCAAGTGTGTTTATGCCTTTTTACTTAACTTAATTACCTTAAGCACTTCCTAAGATCTGTGTGCAATCTTCTTTATCAGATTAAGGATATTACCTCTTTTTTTGGGGGCGGGGAGAGGGTTTCAAGGTTCATAGTGTCTTTTTTTTTTAATTCTTTTTTACTCTTTTTAAATTATTTTTTTATTTTTAAGGAAGCTTTAGATTACATAAATGTTAAATAAAGAATATAGTGTATTCCCATGTGCTCCACTCCCCCTCCCACACTTTCCCACTTTAACAACCTCCTTCATTAGTGTGATACATTTGTTACAATTGATGAACACATATTGAAACATTGCTACTAACCGTGGACTATAGTTTATATTACAGTTTACACTCTGTCCTGCACAATTTTGTAGGTTATGACAAAATATATAATGGCTTGCATCCGTCATTGCAATGTCATGCAGGGACAATCCAATGTCCTGAAAATAACACCGTATTACACCTGTTCTTCCCTCTCCCTCCCCTCAGAACCTCTGGTAGCCACTGCCTTTATATCAATGATAAAAGTTCTTCCATTGCTAGAATAATACTAAATCTATAGTAGAATAACAATAACTCTACTTTAGTCCATTGCTCATTCCCCAATCTTGAGGATTTGGGATCATGGTATCCACTCTGCTTCTAATTGAGAAGGGTCTTAGATCCCAAGGGGTAAATGGATGGAACTAACTTGCTTCAGTTGCAGACAAACTCTTTTGTTTGGCATGTGCGTTGTCCATCGTCATCTCCTTGTTACTTGTCCTGGGTGAGTCCAAGGATATTATTTCTTGAGAAGTTTTAGGAGCTTATCAATCTTAAATATCAATTGAGTTATTAAAAGTTTAATTCATCTATAAAACTGATTATGAATTTCCACCTTATGTTCTGTTAATGCAATGAATAACAGTGATTGAATTTTGAATGTTAAAGCAAATGATTTATTTGAATACATAAATTTTGATCATTAGACCTTAACTTTTAACATTTGGCTGCAATCAGTTAGCTAATGTAAAGATTTTTGCATCAGTGATAGGAGCTATTGACTTTCATTTTTCTTATTTATAAAATCATTCATTTTTCAGTATCCATTTATCCCATTTATCCCTAGTTTCATAGAGTTGAGAAGAGTTCCTTATTTTATACTCTGTAAAAATTTGTGTAAGTGTTTTTTCCCCTTAATTATTTAGAAAATTTTGTTATTGGTCATTATTGAAACAATCTGGGTGTGAATCCAGTTTGTAGGAGATAGCATTTCAGATTTTCTATTTGCTCTTGAGAAATTTTAATAATTCATATTTTTGGGTGCTAATTCTATCTAAATTGTTTATTTCCTTTGCATAAAGTTTTTTATACCTTGCCTCAATTTATATTTTAATTTCTATAAACACTTTTAACATCTTGCCTTTTATATCTCTACTATTATTAACCTATAATTACTCTTTTTTCTTGATAAGTTTTTGTAGATGTTATTAATATAATTGGCTTTTAAAGCAACAATTCTGGCATTGTTGAATTTCTTGATTGTAGGCTTCCATTTTCCTGTTTTTATGCTTTTATCTCTATTTCCTATTCATTTTACTTTCTTTGGATTTCATTTTGTATTACTACACTAAGTAAGAAAATAAGTTATTCATTGATTTTTAAATATGTTGTATAAATTTGATTCTAAGCATGTCTTTGGTTGCATCATACATGATTTGATGTGTTGTTGTTTTCCTTATTATTAACTGCAATATGTTTCCTAATTCACCTTGTAATTTTTTTCTCTTTGTTGTGGATTGCTTATAAGGGCATGTGTAATTTCCAAATATTAGGGGGAAATTCTAATTATTTTAATTTATTTCTAGCATATTATGGCTGAGGTCAAACAGAATATTCTGATTTCAATATTACTTTAAAACTTGTAGAAACATCTCTTTTATCTCAAGATTTCTTCTATTTTGGAATACGTTCCATGTGTACTTGAAAAGGTATATTATGCAGCTTTTGAAAATTGGAATCTATTTATGTGAATGAAGACTAGTTTGCTAAACATATTACTCAAATTTTCTATAACCTTATTGTAATTAAATACATTCACATTTAGAATTGTAATCCTTCCTGGTGAACTGGCTTTTATCAATGTGAAATGTTTCCCTATTTAATAACATTTATTTTATAACTAAATTTACTTTATGTGGTATTACTTTAACTATTCAAGCTTCCTTTTGTTAATCGTCTTCTGATTCTTGTAATTTCAAACTTTATGTGTTATTTCTGAAGTGTTTTTGGAAGCTTCAAATGACTGGTGTTTGTTCTTTTGTCTGATCAAATAAACTTAGTCATTTATATGGGTATCTATTCCTTTGGCATTCAATGTAATTAAAATATACTTGACTTTAAAAGTATATTTTATTTTTTTATTTTTAAAGAAGTTTTAGAATACCTAAATTTTACGTTGAAATATAGGGAATTCCCATATAACCCACTACTCTCACAATTTTCCCCTTTGACAACATTTTTCATTGGTGTGCTACATTTGTTACAATTGATGAACAAATATTGATGCATTGCTGCTAAACCATAGTCTATAATTTACATTATGGTTTATACTGTGCACCTCAAAATTTTATAGGTTTTGACAAAATGTATAGTGCTTTGTATCTGTCATTGCAATATCATGCAGAACAATTCCAATGTCCCCAAAATGCCCCACGTTACACCTATTCTTCCCTCTCCCTTCCTTCAGAACTTCTGGGGACCACTGTCTTGATATCAGTGTTAAAATTTCTTTCATTGCTAGAATAATAAAAAATCTACGTTAGTCCATAGTTACATTTCCTCTTATGAATGTTCATTACTCAGTCTTGAGGATTTTGAAATGTGATGCCCATTCTGCTTTTGATTGAGAGGGGTCTTAGATTCCATGGAACAGATGGATGGAGCTGTCTTACCTGCAGTTGCAGATACTCTCTGTTTTTTGGGATGGGCATTGTCCATCATCATCCTTTTGTTAGTTGTCCTGGGCAAATCCAATGAACTGGACAATAGGTGTTCAAATAAAAAGGGCAGAAGAACCATGTGTAGGAAAATTATGAATTAGTATAACTCTAATATATTTGGAAGAAGGGATATCATATATGCCAAGATAAGGCCCACCGACAGTATGCTATGTTTTAACCAAATTTTCATATTCCCGATACTCTTCTTTATTTGCATTTTAATCACATTTTATTCCATTTATCTGTTCATTTATTAATTGCTCATTTATTTAGTATTATTTCAAAAAATAGTCTGGAAATTAAAATCTGGATCCTTCATAGTTCAATAAAATTATCATTTTTTACCTTTTCTCTAAAATGCTAAAACCTTAGAGCATGTTAAATCCATATACCCTCTTCACTTTTTGCATTTTTGTTGTCATGCCTTTTAATTCAATATATGTATATAAATTCTTCTGGACTTGATGTTATTAATTTTACAATCAATAGCCATTTATGTTTACCACATATTTATTATCCTTTGTTTCATATTCTTTTCTAAATGTTATGCCTCCAGTTGAGTTCTTTCACTACAGCTTGACAAGAATTGAATGAATAATTTCCATATTTACTGCATACAGATTCCCTACAGATTAGCATATTATCACATAGGCTTTATTTTTCTTTCATTTCCCTAAATTATTTGATAGTAAGTTATAGACTTCAAAATCCTTTACCATTAACTATTTCAGTATTCATTTCTTTAAAATTGGACATTTTCTTATATAAACAAGATTTTACCAATTGTTCTAACAGTGTTTTTTGGAGTTAAAGAAAATTGTGGAACATGCCTTTTATATCTCTGTCAGTCTAGAATGGATCTTCAGTCCTTGTTTTTTATAATATTGTTCATTTTGAAGATTACAGGCCAGTTATATTGTAGACTGTCTGATTATTTGTTTTTTTTTTATATTTCCTCATGTTTAGAGTGAGGTCATGCATATGCCACAGAATTACTACAGAAGTTCTGTGTGTTCTTTTCAGTTTATCACATACCCTATGTCTCAGCAATTCTAATTCTATTTTCTCTCTCTCTATATATATACATACATATTATATACTTAGTATTTTCATATATGAATATTTTATAAATATGTTCATGTGCACATAATGTACATTTATATGAATATTCATAGTATCACTGCTAATACTACACAAAAACTGGAAAAAATAAAATAAATAAAGATCTGCAACTTTGTAGCTAAGCATTGAAATTCTTTAGGAGAATTAAAATAAACATGCTTACAGATACCTACCAGAGCATGAATTTTTAAAACATAATGTTGAACTACAGAAACAAAAGACAAAAACATGCATGCTTATTCCCATGTGTATTTTTTTCCAAGTAACAAAATTAAACTTTGTTATTCATGGATTCTTATATAGATGCAAAAGCTAAGTAAACCAACAGCATAATTACCATAAAAGTTAGGATAACAACAACCACTACGAGGAAAGGAGAAGAGAGGATTGTGACAAAAGGAGTCTGGGTGCTACCAAAATTTTATTTCGTTCCTGGGTACTCATCAGATGGATGCTTATTTTATTTGTATTTGTTTAGTTTTACCTATTTGATCTATATACCTTTGTTATTGTGTATTCTATTTCATGATAAATACTGAATATTTAAATGTTGCATGGAATAATTTTCAAATTATCTATGAACAATTTTAAGTCTTATATATATATATAATTATTTTTATTTTAAAAACCATAACATACATTTGGCTTAAAATGTAACATAAGAAGAGAGTACTAATTTCCAAATTTGGTACTGAATTAAAGTATATGGACCTTAATATTTCTCTTTCTAAGGCAAAATAACTAAAATTTTATTATTTTCCTTAATATAAACATAATAATAAATGATCCTTTAAATTAGTACTGTTCAAATGGTAGCACATTAAATAAAATCAATCATGTTGATATTTAACACATGTACTTCTCTTTATGTGAATTTCTTTTCATTTTAAAAACAATTTATTGAAGTTTATCATTCATACATGAACATACATAAACAATAAGTGAATAGTAAAGGTTGTGAACTTACAAAACAAACATGCATAACATCATACAGGGCTCCCATACATTACCCACCACAAATACCTTGCTTTATTGTGAAATATTTTTAACAAATTATGGAAGAGCATCATCAA
>JAQZBX010052532.1:0-11064 GCA_029593785.1 Cabassous unicinctus
CATAATGAAATATCTTTTTTGGAATTTATAAATAATATCAAACTGCCACAGAAGGGTATGGGATTTTTTCTTTGGGTCTAAGGAAAACATTCAAAGGTTCGTTGGGGCGATGATTGCACAACTCTGTGATGAAAGTAAGAGTCACTGAGTATACTCTTTGGATAGAAGGTACAAGGCATGGGACTGTATAACACAGTGAACCACGTGGTGGAAGATGGACTGTGGTTAGCTTCAAATATGAGAGTGTTCTCTACTGAACTATAACACATATACAATACTGATACACAGTGTTAATATTAAGGGGTGCATGGAAAAAATACACCAAGTGTACACTATGGACCATAGTTAGTGGTAATAGTTTGATCATGTTTTCATAATCTGTAACAAATATTACACAATAATGAAAGGTGTTGGTGGAGGGTTGATGTATGAAAATTCTGCACATTATGCATGATTGTTTTGTAAGCTCACAACTTCTCTAATAAAAATTTTAAAAAGAAATAGACAATTACTCAACACTGGAATTTGGTACTTTTATTGTGTTTCCATATCTAAAAATTATTCTGTTGTGAGTGGATTTGCATCCATTTAACTTCTGCATACAGACCATGTTTCTCCATTGGATGATTATTGTTTTATTGGATAATTTTAATACAGTACAAGAAAAAGGTGAAAAGAAAATTAATAGAGAAAAGAACTGCACTAATAGGAAATCAATCCATTTCTTCAAAATTCACCTAAAATGGTTTTCCTTGGGCTATTTAATAAAAGCAGATTCCTGATTACCTCTTTCCCATCTTTAATTTTCAGTACTTGACTCTATTTCTTACCATTTCCAGGGCTTCAGAACACTAAAATCAAGTCAAGTTTGGCTTTTGTAGAAATGCCAATGTAAATTGGTCTGCAACCTACAGAGCTTCTTTTCCTCTCCTTCTTTCTTTCCTTTCTTCTCTCCTTCTAACAATGATATTTGACTGTAATTCCCCACAGTTAGAAAAAGAGTTGATCTTCATTTGTATCTTAAAATGATCCTTTGGAGATAATAATGAAGTCACCAGCAATAGCAGTTTTAGAGAAAGATGCCGTGAATGTTACGTTATTTTGAGTACCATACAAAGATTATATCAATGAGTTTGGATTGTTGTTATATAGTCTCTCTAAGACTTTGGAATGATGCTCACATGCTTTAGCAACCTAAAGCACATGAGCTACATCTACCAAGCTTCTTCATCACACAGAAGACTGATAAAGTTCTAAAGACTGAAAATCATAAAATAAAGAGAAAAAGTACACTCGGGGTAGTCTGAACTACTACTTTTCATGTATCTTTGTAACTATTTCATGCCTTAAAAAGCCACAATTAACCTCAGCTCCCCCTTGTCTAACAACATCTCAATCACCTCAGCTTCCAAGAAGAATTCACTCATCCTGTAACAGGAAGACCTACTCAACTTTGAGGAAATTGCCCATCTCCCATATGCAAATATCATTTTCCAAAACAACATCGTAAAAAGATAATCCATGTTATGGAAGACAAAAACACCCAAGGGGCTTGATTAATATTTAGAGTCATGCAATAGAATAGAGGAATGGCAGGAATGCAAAATGCTTATGTTTTTATTTTCTGTGGGTTCCTCTCAGTTACACCAACAGCCATCTTGCTCTAACAGGTGGCAATAGACTTTGGTGAGGGAAGTAACTCATGTTTCATGCCCTGGTAACTGTGGGCTTCTACCCCCAAATAAATACTCTTTATAAAAACCAACCAATCTCTGGTATTTGGCATCAGCACCCCTTTGGCTGACTAAAACAGCTGGCATAGGGCTCAGCTGCTCTATTCTCTTTAGCTGCAAACTATCAGGCAAATGGCTCATCTCTCTTCCCCAGGGCTGCAGGATCAAAGCTGACAAAGTTCTCTCCTCTAGCATCTATGGAGCTCACTCTAGTCCCGTGTGTGTCTTCTTCTGTGTATCTACTTCTGTGTGTCTCCTTGATTGAGTGCCTGTTTATATATCCACAAAGGGGACGGGTACTCAACCTTAAGTCACACTCTACTGACATGGTCAAATCAAAGCCCTAATCTTAACATAATTTAATCAAAGACATCTCAGCTGAATCTAATACAATCAAAGGGTATCACACCCAGAAGAACAGACAAGTTTATAAACATAATCTCTCTTTTTGGAATTCATAAATAATCTCAAACTGCCACAGGTGGCTACAGAGAAAGAGCAGGAAGATTTACTTTTAATTGTTTATGACTTTGAACATTTTTATTTTTATAACATGTATTCAATTTTAAAAGTGAGACAGAATTCTAAAAATTAACACCCTTCTGAAACAGGCTAGTAAAATAGGGAATCAATAGGTAGATCTGGAACCTGGCAAGAAGTCCACATAGACATCGATACCCCCAAGATGGCTGAGGGAAGACTCTCATAAGAAATCACATTCAGAATGAGATTTCCTCTGGAAACCAAGAGAAGCCCCGGATATTCTCCAGGGGCCTTATCATTGGGCCCTCTGGGGGGATTGATGGGTGGGGTAATCAATCAAAGCAGAAAACATCTGGGACTCCTCCCATATCATTAGCAAAGGGCCAGAATAATTAATGGTTTAAAAGGCAAAAGCAAAGGCTGAACCATCTCTCTCTCTCCTGCCTTTGCCCTGTCACAGTTCCTGTTCGTGGCTTATTCTGGCCTTCTTTGCCCCTGCTTGGACCAATATGCAAGTAAAACCTTATGCATATAATCCATATAGATTATAGATTATAATCTATAATAGAAAATTGTAGTCTGTAAATCAGTCCTCTTTATCACTTTTCAGCCCTTTCCTCACTCTGGGCTCTCATTTATCCCTCCCTACCTTAATAAATTACTGTCCTAATCAATGTGGCATGCTCTTGAAATTCATTTCCTGCAGTTTAGCCAAGAACCTAGACAAAACCTAGTAATATATTTTGGTGAGTGAAAGTATGGCCTACAGCTGTTTAATGCCTTCTTTTGGTTATCCATTTAAAACGGGTTCACCTACAAGCCCCCACAGGATGTAATCCTGGGAGGGAAGAGCCCGGCACGTGGGAACTCTCTGCGTCTGTGCCACATGCCCAGGTTTGTGAGAACTGACCCCAGCTGGGAGGTCAGGGGCACAGGGCAGGGGCCCAAAGCAGGGCCCTGCCAAGACAGAGATTCCCCAGCCGAGCTCTGGGCACTACAAACCCAGTTTTTCAAGCCCTTTTATCAGCCATCGGCTTTGCCCTCAGGCCTGGCTGCCGTTGCCTTCTCCCACCCTCTCTCCTCAGTGGCAATGACAGCAATGAATCAGAGCTGGGGGCTTGCACCTCCCTGCAGGTCCACGCCTTTGCAAGCCCATCTTCTTATTGACCCCATCCAGCTCTCTGCGCTGGGATGAGGTGGGAAGGCAGTGGGCAGGGCCAAAATGGATGCTGTGAGAGTCCCTCTCCCAGGCAGGTCACAGTCCAGCTTTACCCAAGTTTTATATTCCTACTTCCTACTACTGAATTTCTCATTACAGGTTTGTGTTAAAATGCTTTGGAATGTCTTAAAAATTGTGAAATTGAAAATGCGTTTGCTAGCAAGGAAGTTATTGCCTCAAGGCCCTAAGGCCTGTTAGCTAGAACAATTGATCTCTAATCACTTAATGGCCTTTTGATGGCTGGTATAACTGAGAAACTACCAAACAGTAAAGTCATAAAACTAGGATGGCTTTTAAGACCTCTGTAAAAACAGGAAGAAGTTTTTTTCTGCCCCTTCCCCAGGGAGGAGCAATATTCAGCTTGGAAGGTATCCGATCTATTTGGTTTGTCTTCCAAGTCCAGAACAGCCCTGGAAATGCCCAGCAACAGGGTCTCTGTGATTCCTGGGGTGGCAGGAACCAGAGATGTAACTCTGAATGTCCTCCAACACCTAGGAAGCCTTGGGCGCTTCAATTCAGAGAGCAACCAAACATATCCTGAGATTTATCTCAGGAGATTCCGTTTGGGTAACAGTGCAGTCAGTCTTGGACCCTAGAAGGCAGGGGTGCTGAGAAGAGCAGTAAACTCTGAACGGGCCCCAAGATCCTGGGCCCTTCCATTCAGATGGCAGCCAAATGTCCCCTTAGATCTTGCTCAGGTGCTTCAACTTGGGTAACTGTTCCTAATATCTCCCACCAATTTGTCTTGGGCACTTTGGTCTGAACTTTTGAGTTTTCAGGCATCCCTCAAGACCTAGGTCAGCCACGGGAATGCCCATCAGCAGGGCTCTGGATTAAATTCTCAGGATGCTGAGACCAGAGCATCAGCTCCAAATTATTTGGAGTGATAAACGTTTAAGTTGGACTTAGACTCTGGAACACCAGGTAAGTTGACTAAAAATCACTTTTTCATTCTTCCTAGAATAATGGGCATGGTCCCCATAGGAGTGTCTTCTCAGAGATCAGGAAATTCTGCCTACTGCTGGTCTACATGGCCACAGTATACCCGAGAGCAGCCTCTATTCTAGATCATAGGCAGAGGGACATTGAACATGTTAAAAGTCCTGGCAAACTTCATTTTCTAAGTAGTTAATGAATGTGCTTAGCCCAGGTATCTCTTAGCCCATGTTCCAGAACCTGTCTCACTCATACCCTGGAGAGGACTGGCAAACCCACATGCCATCCTGCCAGGGCTAAGCATTTCCCACCAGTAGGGAAATAGCAACTGGGGTGGCTAAGACCCACTTCAGCTTAGCCCCTTTGAGATGGTTCATGGGCAACCTTTCCTCACCCAGGACCTGGAAACCAGGTTCTGATCAAAACTTGGTGAGAAAACAAGCCTTTCTCTCAACTAGAGCCAAAATGGAAGGAACTTTGCTCTGTAGTTCTGATCACTCCCACAGCTATTAAAGTTAAAGGAATTTCCAGCTTGTTGCACTAATCCTGAGTGAAGCCAGCTGCCCAAGAAAGTACCAGCTCACCAGAAGCATCTGACAGAACACATGAGTGCCAGTCTTTGGATGGGCTGGAATACCTCTTCAAGAGACAAAGCTAAGTAGTGTCTGTGTTAAATACAGCTGTTCCCTCTAACTCTAGCCAAAATGCCTATGGCTAAGGGAGAAGGCAAACCAGACACCCCTTGAGAAACCTTGTCTATTTTCATCTCCAGTACAATAACTAAAAAGGGTAATGACTCTTCTCATTCCTCTCTTCTACCATAGGATCTGGGATTGACAATTTATACCTAACCCCATTGTCTACTGCAATCTCTCCCTAGAGTTAATCAACAGCATAAAGTAACTGAAGGAAGAATACTGTCTCCCACCAACTTTGGGAAAATGCAGGCTTTATAGGCACCTGGCCTTTTCTAATTTTGTGGACCAGTATCATCTTAGTGGGACCATATATTCTCAAAATTCTAATCAAGGTTATTTCTTCCAGAATCAACATCTTGTTAGTCATATGGGGACTACATCCAACTTCACCCAGGATACCAGATCCATCTTCCTCCAACCGAGATAGAATAGCCAGAGGGTTTTACACTTTGTCAGGTAGGGCCTACTGCCCCTAACCAGCAGGAAGTAATTACAGAAGAATGACCATCTCCCTTCAACATCCCTTTAAGAATAAAGGTATAAATTCTCTGAGGGGGAAATGAAGCAGGCTAGTAAAATAGGGAATCAATAGATGGATCTGGAACCTGGCAAGAAGTCCACATGGACATCGATACCTCCAAGATGGCTGCCAGAAGACCCACATGAGAAATGACAAAAGAAATGAAATTTCTTCCATAAGCCAGGAGAAGTCCCTGATATTCTCCAGGGGCCTTATCATTGGGCACTCCCGGGGGATTGATGGGTGGGGTAATCAATCAAAACAGCAAACAGCTGGGACTCCTCCCATATCATTAGCAAAGGGGTGGAATAATTAATGGTTTAAAAGGCAAGAGCAAAGGCTGAACCATCTCTCTCTCTCTTCCGCTTTTGCCCTGTCACAGTTCCTGTTCATACCGTATTCTGGCCTTCTTCACCCCCGCCTGGATCAATATGCAAGTAAAACATAGGCATTTATTATCTATAATGGGAAACTGTAGTCTGTAAATCAGTCCTCTTTATCACTCTTCAGCCCCTTCCTCTCTACCTGGGACCTATGATCTGTTATTTTCTCCCATTTCTGTTTCTTCTCTACCTTAATAAATTACTGGCCTAATCAATGTAACGTGCTTTTGAAATTCATTTTTTGCAGCATAGTCAAGAACTTAGACAAAATCCGGTAACACCACTTCCAGTCTGAGTATTTTCCAGTTTGCTCTTCAAGCATAATTCCTATAAGACGAGGAAAGACAACACCCAAGGCAAAGCTGCCCAGTAAATGTCAAATTGGCTTGTTAAAACACTGATTTTGAGTTACACACACTCAGCTACCATGCTTGACTGGCTCCATCATTGACTGGACCCTTTTCAGCTTTTCTAGCTGAAATGACTCCTAATGATCCTGGCTTCTTGACTACTTTAAGCAAGAATGTCCTGGCTTCCTAAGTCAGCTTGTGTGCTCCAGTAAGAGCCTCATTCTCATCTGCATCCACGAAGGATGCATACACTTCACTCTACCATTGGATTTCTAATCTTGGGGTCCAGAACCTTTGACTCAGTATAAGCTCAGTTCTCCCACCCACTCTATAGATTATTCAACTACATCTGTCAGGCAATCTACCCTCCTTTAGTGATTACTCCTGCCTCAGTATCCCTTCTCCTAGGTATGGATTCCACTTTTCAGTTCAAAGAGATTCCTTATTATGAGAACCAAAGTCTTAATAGAATATTGAGGACACTGAGACACTCATCCATTCATTCATTCTAAAATTATTTAGTGAATGGATACTATTTGCTAGGCATATTGCTAAAGGCTAAGAATACAGTGTTGAACAAAAATAACATGGTACCTACCTTCCTGGGTCATACATTCTAGGGGAAGGGACAATACATATGAAAGTGAAATCAATAGACAAAATAATTCCTGAATGAAATGTGATAGAAAATAATGTGGCTGGGGTGGGTGGGATTACTACTGATAGGGTGGCCAGGAAAACTTCTCTAAGAGGTGATATCTGAGTTGATACTTGAAGATCAAAGTTGATGATCAAAATGTATGAAGAGCCAAGGAAAGAGTGTCCAGGCTCAGCAGTGTGACTGGAACACAAAGTGCAAGGAAGTAAAAGGCCAAAAATGACATTGGGGAGGCAGGCAGGAGCCAGATCACAGAACTTCATCCACCATGACAAGGAGATAAACTTTGATATCAATGAACTAGAAATACATTGAAGAATTTTAAGCAGGGAGATGACATGTACTGATATGATATAAAGGATTACTCTGACTGCAGTATAGATAATGGACAGAAAGGGTGAAAGAGCAAGAGTTAGAACTCATCTGCAATGGTCCAGACAGTAACAGATTGAAGCTTGGTTAGGGAGGTAGAAGTGAAAATGAAGAGAAGTGAGTGTTTTTAAAATAATTTTGGAAACAAAGAAAATTTACTGATATCTGGAATTCCAGGGGTGAGGATGAAGGAGTACTAAAAGATGATCCTTGGCTTCTAGCTTAAATAACTACATGAAAGTTGGTACTTTCCTGATATGAGAAACAATAAGACACAAAAGAGTAAGGGAAGAATCAGAGTTTAAGATGCTAGAGTACACATTTGGGTATAATAATATCTGATAGTTATTGATCACTCACTGTGCTCTGTATGTTTTAACTAATTCAATCTTCCTCACACGTCCATGCATTTTATACTATTATTGAACCCTACATGTTTTATACTATTATTAAAACCACTTTTCACATGAAAAAAAAAAAAACTGAAGCATACTAACTAATTTGCTCAAGTTTACATAAATAATGAAGGACAGAGCCAGGGTTCAAATTTGGGCAGTCTCTAAGTTGAACTCAAGAGAGAGGCACGGAGCAGAGAAATTTATCATGGAGTCAGTTGATCCATGGTATTTATAGCCAGGAAAATGGATGTTACCACCTAAGGTAGCTTGAAGAGAGGAACAAGCCCAGGACAGAACCCTATGGAGTGCTAATATTTTGATGTTACTTAGAGGAGCAGGATCCAGAGAAGGCTAAGAAAGAAAGACCAGAAAGGTGGGAAGAAAACCAGGAGATTTGGCATCTTTCCACTGTCTCCAATATCATTGTGACTGTGCTCAGAATGGTCAACTTTATTTAAAGTTTCTGGAAGAAGGAAAAGATAAAGGAAGAAGAAAGGTAAAGGAAAGAAATGCATGAAAAATATAATTAAATTCAAATATACTTGTCATACTTTGGGGGTAGGCAAGTGGTGGAATCTCAACTCTCAAGTAATGAGTCAGAAACCTGATTATTTTTCAAGTGAAAAGCTGCAAGTTCAGCATAGATCCAGTAACCACATTTTCTAAAGTATGTTGCTTTTATGGAGAAAATTGAATGGAAATGTATTCCAGAAAATCCAGAGAACACAGCAGCCATCATCACATAGAGAATAATGAGTGGGGACAACTTGAAGGAGGGGCTCCATATTTTATTTTTTATTTCCAATTCCTGGAAGAGAGGGTGCCCTTAAAAAGTGATACATTGAATATATGTTTGAAGTAATTTTGAGAAAAAAAGTATACTTTTTAATGTCACCATATTTGCAAAATGTGCAGTCTCCTAGTTAGACTCATCTTAGAAGGTTTTCCTTACTTGTCTTTCCCCAGTGTTATCCCAGTCAAATAAAATAAACCTTCAGACTGCTAACACAGCTTGAACTATTGGGTTTAGATCTTATTCACAGAGCAGAGTTCAACCTTTGAAAGAGCTTTACTGCTACATCATGTAGTAATAAATGTGCAATAGTATTTGACATTTAGAAAACTGTTATGTAGACTTGTAAAATTCAGATTTACAAGAGGAGAATGTAGGTTTTAAAAATTCTAATAGCTTAATTAAATTCCAGATGTGTATTCAACGACACAAAAACATTTCTTTCTTACAAAGAGTTCATTTGGAAACCACAAAGAATCAAGTATAAATTATCACAATCTTCTTTAAATGGAAATTTTGAGTCTCTAAGAGAGAAAATGTTTTCTTAAGTACAGAAACATTTTACTGATTTTCCACAAAATGTTTTCATTGGAGTAAAGAGAAGCTTGGATTTTAAACCCATTCTTTTTTTTAAGGTGATGGAAAAAAGTGTTTAATGTAAGAACACTACAAATTTTGTAAAAGACTTTCTCTACCAATATTTTAAAAGTTCCCAAATGACATCTGTATTTTGATAATTGATAGCTTTGTGTGTGGGGGGGTGGGGGGGGGACATAGGAAGCAGCACAATGGAGAAAATTGAAGAAAATAAATAGATTAAGCCTGTGTTTAGCTCATCTCCAGGTCATTGAGTTAAGATGTGGGCCCCAACAGAATCCCCAAAGAGTCAGTCTCTATGTAGAACTTCATGCATCAAATGTGCCCAAGAGAAGAAAGAGAAAAGAATAAATATTCATGGCAAAATAGAAAAATGCATAATTGATACTTTCCCCCTAAAGTTATTATTCTAATTAATCCAGAAAAAAAAAGTATTTTTTCTCCATTCCCTTCTTTGAAGCCTCCTAAAAACATCAAAATAATGAAAAATAGAGGAGGAAACTCCATCTTCAATAAATCAAGGAAATAACCACGTCATGTTTCCAGTGTGTGACTTGGTACACACACCTGCCAAACAGTGAAGGACAATGAATGGAAATTTGGGCTACAGACTTGAAGCAGGATAGAGTTCTCTCCCAAAGTGGGTATCATGGCCCCATAAGGCATATTCAACAATTCTTTGATGAGGGCCTTGTCAGACCAGGGAGACTAATAGAGTCACGGATTGACACTGCAGAACCATGGAGCAGAGCCAAAGGAGAAACCATGACAACACGTCATTTTGTTGTCTACAGATGGACCTCTCAGCTGAGGAAGATGGGTAGAGATGAAGCAGGGGAAGTGGAGTGGGAGCGGGAGGACAATATGGAGAACATGTAACTTAGAAGGATTTTGTTGTGTGAGTATACCAAATTCTTAAAAGGAACTGCCTACCACCAGCATAAAGGAAGTAAACTATTTGTTGACAGGGTGTTTGCAGCTACACATCTAAGTAGAAGCTAAGAACTACTTGTGTAAATTTTAGAAGTGCATAAAAGCATTTAGTTTCAGAATTCACTGTTCCACAGGAGAACTGGCCAACTTGTGAGTGGGACTTGGAAAGTGCTACTGAAGGCAATTAGAATGATACGTTCCTGATAGAAGTGAGTTTGGGGGTAAGAGGAAAGAAAGAGATAAATAAAGCAACCAACTCAACCTGGTTGGCCCAGGACTATCCATGTTTTAGCACTAAGAACCCTGCAGTCAGGGATACCACTCAATCCTGGGCAAACCAGGATGGTAAGTCACCCTAGAAAGGGACTGCAATTCCTCCAAGATTCCTAAGTGAAGGGAATACTAAAGATGGTATTCTGCTTTAGGTTGGAAACTGAAATAGGAAAGAGGAATTCATCAAGAGAATATGTGCTGGGAAGAGATGGGACTGATAAAAGACCAGAAGCATCAAATTCACAGGAATCTATAACCATATTGAGCCCTTTAATTTACTTACTGATAGGAAATTTGGGCCCAAGAAGCTTCACATCTATAGTAAAATGATTAATTGATTTCTAAGTAGCTTTTAAAATGTGATCCTGTTGCTGAAAAGAAGCACCGGGGACATAAGGAACCAGAGAAGTCTTCAGTTCTGAGATCAGGGTTCAGAAAGGAGGCTGTCACATTTTAGTGTGGTAGCAGGAGAAATTTTGGCAGTGAAAGCAGTGACTTTTATTTAAATGTCCAAAAATATTGTGCCTTGTATAACTAATTTTATTATTCCCTTAGCTACCTCCCTAGAATTCTCCTCTGAAGAAATACCAGTCATCATTAAACAAATTCTTGCTGCTACTCATTCTGTAGGATACTTTGTGCTGTGGCTCACGTGAGTCACTGATCATCCATGCCTGCATTTAAGCACTGTGGAGGATTCAGCCATAATTGAAAATCA
>JAQZBX010052533.1:0-19120 GCA_029593785.1 Cabassous unicinctus
ATTTCTTCCATTGCTAGAATCACAATATGTCTATAGTAGAATACCAGTAAGTTCACTCCTGTCCATACTTGACCCCCCAATCCTGAGGATTTGGGGATGGTGATGTCCACTCCACCTCTAATTAAGAGAGTGTTCTAATCCCATATAGCCAATGAATGGGACTCAATTGCAGTTGTAGACTCTCCCATTTCCTTGTTATGTTGATTGTCAATCCTCACCTCCTTGTTTGTTGTTCTAGGTGAGTCTAATGAACTGGTGAGTAGGTGTTGCAACTCTGCAGAGGCTCCAGGCTCAGTTTGCAATGGACAGCCCAAAGATTCCAACCTCTTGGATGTACACCTTCAAACTCCAGCACCAAATATAGGTTTAAATAGAAGAGACAGATGAGTCATGTGTAGGGAAACCATAATTGAGTCCAACTCTGTCACTTTCAGGATCACATATTCTAAAGAAGGCCCACTAGCAAGGCACCAAACTCTGGAGTTATCTGACCTGATCATAGGACTTGGGTGTCTCCAGAGCCCTCAGGAGCCCCACTTTGGCAGTCTATGAGATCCTGCTGAGATATGCAGGATCCTCAGAGATGACTTCCTGACTCACTTTGAAGTCTCTTAGCCATACAAACTCATTTGTCTTTACCATTTTCCCCTGTTATTCGAGGTCTTTTTCCAGTCTTTTTGGACATCTCTTGTATTTGATAGATTACTTTTCTCTTGTTTTCAGAATTCTCTACCTTTTGTATCTTGACATTCTGATTGATATGAGTCTCTAAGTATTTTATTTGGAATACATTGTGTTTCTTGGATATGCATATGTATGTCTTTCTTTAGAATTGAGAAATATTCAGCCATTATTTCCTCAAATATTCTTTATTTCACTTTTCCCTTCTTTTCTCTTACTGGAACTCCCATGATATATATATTGGTGCACTTTGTACTATCATTCAATCCCTGGGCTCTGCTCTGTTCTTTCCTTTCTATTCACTCTCTGTTCTTCTGATTTTTCAATTTCAGCTGTCCTGTCTTCCAATTCACTTATTCTTTCTTTTGCCACTCAAAATCTCTTGTTATACATCTCTAATGCATTTTTAATCTTATCCATTTTCTCTTTCAGTTTCATAAGCTGTTTTATTTTTCTATTCAAGCTTTCAAATTCTTCTTTAAGCACATTCAGTGTCTTCTTAATGTCATTAATGTCTTTATCTAAAATTTCCTTCATCACCTTGAATTGATTTAGAGATTTGTTTGAACATCATTTATTAGTTGTTTCAAATCTGCCTTATCTGGTGTTTTTGATTTGTTCCTTTGACTGAGCCATATTTTCCTGTTTCTTAGTATGGCTCCTAATTTTTTGCTGATGTCTGGAATTCAAATTATGGTGGTGAGTTTACTTTCATGGTCAGTTTCTCTCTCTTGCCTAAGATTTTATTGTTTCCATTCTTCGTGTAATGCCTCTTCTGTGTTTTTTGGTTCTACTTATTCTAGGTCTTTAATTTGTCCTTGTTTAACCGATAAAAACTGAGCCAGCAAAGGACTAATGTGGTGCAGACCACTTTCTGAGGGCTTTCTTATGGGTGACAGAAAAGGCACCAAAAAGCATTTAGGTGAATTCTACCAAGAATTTTGAGAAGAATTGAGAGAAATCCTCTTTAATCTCTTCCAAAAAATTGAAGAGGAGGGAAAATTACCCAACACATTTTATGAAGCCAACATCACACTAATAAGAAAACCAGATAAAGATACTACAAGAAAAAAAAATTACACACTATTCTCTAAAGAACATAGATTCAAAAATACTCAAAAAACACTTGCAAATATGCTCCAACAGCAATTTAAAAGAATTATACAGAATGATGAAGTGAGATTTATTCCTGCTATGCAAGCATGGTTCAGCACAAGGAAATCAATTAATGTGACATACCACATTAACAAATTCAAGGGAAAAAAAGACATGATCATCTTGATTGATGCAAAAAAGTCATTCACCGCAATCCAACATATCTTCTTGATAAAAACACTATGAAAGATAATAACAGGGGGAAAGTTCTTCAGTATGAAAAAGGGCATATATGAAAACCCACAGTCAACATTGTGCCATAAAGCAAAAGCTTTAAAACTTTCCTTCTAAGATTGGGAAGAAGTCAAAGATGGCCACTGTCACCACTGTTACTCAACATTGTAATTGAAATTCTAGCCAGAGCAATTACAGAAGAAAAAAAGCATCAGAATAAGAAAAGAGAAAATAAAACTCTCACTGTTCATGAATGACATAATCCTATATTTAGAAAATTCTGAAATGTGTACAATAAAGCTACTTAAGCTAATAAAAGAGAGTCAAGTAAAGTGACAGAATACCAGATCAACATGCAAAAATTAGTAATATTTCTTTACACTAGTTTTGAACAATCTGAGGAGGAAATCAGAAAAAAATTCCATTTACAATAGGAAAAATATTTAAATATCTAGGAATCAATTTAAGCAAATATGTAAAGGAACTGTATTCA
Organism: Cabassous unicinctus; assembly: GCA_029593785.1. Taxonomy (NCBI): domain Eukaryota; kingdom Metazoa; phylum Chordata; class Mammalia; order Cingulata; family Chlamyphoridae; genus Cabassous; species Cabassous unicinctus. Next base: position 2,504 of record JAQZBX010052533.1, read on the forward strand.
GAAAACTACAAAACACTGTTTAAAGAAATTAAAGAAGACCTAAAAGTGGAAAGACTAAATATTGTGAAGATGTCAATCTTGCTCAAACTGATTTATACTTAAAGTACAATGCCAATCAAAATTCCAAAGCTTATTTTAGCAAAATAGAAAAGGCAATGACCAAATTTATTTGTATGTGAAAGGACACCCAAAGCCAAAGACATCCTGAAAAGAAGAGCAATGTGAGATGACCCTCACTTCCTGACTTTGAAACACATTATTAATAAAAAGTTACTGTTGTCAAAATGATAAAGAAATTGCTGGGGCCCTAACCACCCCCCTCAGCAGAAACCCACAGCTTTAGGAAAATAAGTTCCCCTGGGTCCCTTTCTCCTTTCCTCCCTTTTCTCCCTGGAATCCACATCATTAGGAAGATAAGCACTCCCTACCTGCCCCTTTCAACTGGAATTTATAACTCTCAAAAGATAATGATACTTTTCCTCCTTAATAGCCTTCTGCTTTAGGAAGATAAGCTAACCTTGCTCCTTTTGCTTTTGTAACCCCTGCCTGCTTACTTGCTTAGGAATTTGTCTGCTTAGAGTTCCTATATAAACTTATGAAAACCAAGACATGGCACTCAGATTTTTGGGAGACTTGACTCTCCTCTGAGTCCACACATAATAAAACTTCATTCATCTGCCCCTTGGGTTTTCATTCCATCTGTCACAACATTTGGTTTCCCGACAGGTAAAGCCCAAATGAGCAGGCCCATTGTGCCTCTGGCTTGAGGCTGATGGGCATGGCCAAAGGTGATCTCTGAGCAAAGGAAGTGGGTGCCACCCATCCTCTTGTGGACATCACAGGCCGCATCCTCACACCCTGGCCTGACTCAGTGAGGAGGTGGACTGAACCGTGCCAAAATAATCTGGAAAGGTAAGGCCCCAGGTGCCAAGTACTCAGTCAGGCCCCTCTCTGGACAGAAGGAGAGACTGATCACTTCCTGAGATATCAAGTACTGAGATTCCAGAACAAGGCAATCCCTGTGGGAGGGACTGCATATTCTTGAGCAATTGTGTGTGTGAGTAAGGATGACAGAGACTTGCTTCTGTTATTCTAGCCTGTGACTCCAAAACTTATCCTATGGAACCCATGTGGACCCAAACCTGTTTTCTGTACCTCTGTCATATGGCATAATGGCCAACCTCAAACTCTGCCTGGGCGGCTTAGCCAAGATGAGCTGAAGTTCTCATGGAGAGGTGGACAGGCAGGCATCTGAGTGGCCTTGAAAGAGGTGACCCCTTCCCTTGACTGTCTTGCACCACTGACGCAGGGTATGGGCTCATCACAGTCAAAACCTACCATCTTAAACTGCATGCTCAAGAATTTCAAGAAGGGTTTTCCAGAGATTATGGCAACCAGATGAACCCTGGCACCCTCCGAACCTTATGTGAAGTTGAGTGGCCCACTTTTAATGTTGACTGTCCCTCAGAAGGGACCCTGGATATAGCCAGGGTCCATGCAGTGTGACTGGTTGTCACAGGAATTCCTGGCCACCCTGATCAGTTTTCCTACATTGACTCTTGGTTAGAGATAGCCCAGACTCTTTGATTGTGCTTTGGGAAAAAAAGACAGAGCAGGGTCTTAGTTGCACAGGGAATGGGGTTCCAGAAGCCAGTCATTCATCAAGGGTCCTTAGAGGAGGACCACCACTACTATTCCATATGCTCCAGCTGCTCTAGTCTCCCTTTTTAGCCTGGGAGTGCAGGCAGATCTCCCAGAAACACCCCCACCTTCAGTCTCTCCTCCTAGCCCAAGAGTGCAGGCAGATCTCCCAGAAACTCCCACACCTTTGGTCCCTCAAGGAACATCAACTCCCTCTGAGGAAAGCCCTGGAACCCCAATAGCAAGGAGGGTCCGGTTAGCACAACCTGCATTACAGATGCCCCTCCATGTGACACAGGGTCTGGCCAAGATCAGCGAGGATGGGACCATCTGACCTGGGAGGCCAGTTTTATACTACCAGCCCTTCACAACTACAGACCTCTTAAACACCCCCTCCTACTAAGAAAAGCCCCAGGCCCTTATAGATCTCATGGAATCCATTTTCCAAACCCATCATTTTACTTGGGATGATTGCCACCAAATCCTCCTGACTTTGTTTAATACAGAGGAGAGATGACACATTCTGACAAAAGCCCAAAAGTGGCTTCAGGAGCTGGCCTCTACTGGTATCTTAAACCCAGAAGATTGGGCATGAGAGGTGGCACCAGAGGCCCAACTAAACTGGGAATTCAACATTGATCAGCGATGGGATGCACTCCAGGATTATCAGGAAGTGCTCCTTTCAGGGGTCCAAGAAGGAGCAAAATGACCCACAAACATGACAAAGATGAGTTTAGTTACTCAAAAGTCCAATGAATCTCCAGGAGATTTCTATAAATGACTTTGTGAGGCCTTCAGAATCTACACCCCTTTTGACCCAGAAGCTCCAGAAAACTAGAGGATGGTGAATATCACCTTTGTTGTGCAGGCAGCAATGGACATAAAAGAAAGCTCCAAAAATTAGAAGGCTCATGGGGATGAACATCTCTCAACTCCTTGAAGTCACCAACAAAGTATTCATCAATTGAGATGAAGCCACTGATAGAGAAGCCAAGAAGTGAATAAAAGATCACGCCTCCCTATGGCCTTGGGAAACCCTGACCACACCAGATGAGAAGGGCCACCTCGAAAAGGGGGGACAAGCATCAGAAGGGTGCCCCTGGCCAGAGACCAATGTGCCTACTGCAAGGAAAGTGGATACTGGAAAAATGAGTGCCCCCCAAAGACTCAGGCACATAGAGGGGTCATCATTAAAGGGAAATACCAACCTGAGCCCCAAGACCATCTGATCAGTCTGGCAGGGCTCAACCCTAAGTAGGCACGACCGGGCTCACTGGAACTTGGCCCCCATGAATCCATGGTCAAACTACAAGTCAGAGGCCAGTCAATGACATTCATGGTGGACACTGGCACTGAATATTCGGTGGTAACAACCCCCACTGCCCCCTTTAGCCAAAAAACTGCTAATATCATAGGAGTGACTAGAGACCAGTCAAGCCAATGGCCTTTTTGCCAGTCAAAAACTTGCCAGCTTGGTGGCCATGAAATGACTCATGAATTTCTGTACCTTCCTGAATGTCCAGTTCCCGTACTTGGTAGGAACCTCTTACCCATACTGGGAGCCCAGATTACCTTCAAACTTGAAGGGCCAGCAAGCTTAAGCCTCAGGACCAGCCTCACTCTCCTCCTCACCGTATCCTGAAATTAAGAATGGAGACTTCCTGCAAAAGAAAGTTCAGGTCAGAATCTGGAAAAACTGCTGGAACCTTTTCCCCAGGTTTGGGTGGAAAAAAACCCACCGGGAATGGCACAGAACCATGCCCCCATCATCATCGACCTGAATCCTGGAGAGGTTCCAGTCTAGCAGAGGCAGTATGCGATCCCCCATGAAGCACAATTGGGCATGTTTGAACACATAAATCACCTGAGAAAAGAAGGAATCCTGATCAAGTGCCAGTCACCTGGAGCATCCCATTATTACCAGTAAAAAAGCCAGATGGGACTGGATATCGACTAGTGCAGGATTTATGAGGCACTAATAACACCATTCTCATCCTTACATCAGGTTGTTCCCAACCCATACACTTTGCTAGGACAGCTGTCACCTGAAGACACCTGGTTCATTTGCCTGGACCTGAAAGATACCTTCTTCTGCTTGCAGCTGACCCCACCAGCCTCTGTTTGCCTTTGAGTAGGAAGATCCCAAAACCTGGCAGAAAACTCAGCTAACCTGGATGTGGGTCCCACAAGTCTTCAAAAACTCCCCTACCCTTTTTGGGGAAGACTTGGCAACAGATTTGGCCACCTACCCCTGGGAGGACTGCAGGTGTGCCCTTTTACAATATGTAGATGACCTCCTACTTGCTGGAGAGGGACCCAGACTCTCCTACAACTTCTAACACAGACTGGGTATGAAGTGTCTTGGAGAAAGGCCCAGATCTGTAAACATCAGGTCAAGTACCTGGGGTTCAGTATCACACAAGGGCACCAGATACTCATACTCAAATGCACCATCCTTATCCCCACCGCAAAAAGAAAGCTTCGTGAGTTCCTCAGGGCTGCAGGGTTCTGCCACATCTGGATTCCCAGGTTTGCAGCCATGGCCAAAAACGTTTATGAAGTTCTGATGGGTCCACAAAAAGAGCACCTTGTCTGGGGAGAAGCTCTACAGGTGGCCTTTCAAAACATCAAAAGACAACTCGGCCAAGCCCCTGCCTTGGGGCTCCTGGGTATAACTCAAAACTTTAACCTGTTCATGCATGAAAACAAAAAAGTAGCATTGGGTGTTCTCCCACAAACAGTTGGCCCCTGGCAAAGACCCATTTCTTACCTCTCCAATCAGCTGGACCCCAAGGCTGTAGGGTGGCTGCCCTGCCTGAAAGCCCTGGCAGCAACAATAACCCTCATCAAAGAAGCTGACAAATTAACCCTAAGACAGGCAATTCATGTTATGGTGCCAAATGCAGTCACTGCCTTAATGAACTCACATGGACATTAGTGGATATCGAATCCCCGGCTCACACATTACCAAGGTTTATTCTATGGAAACCCCAGAGTGACAATAGAAACAGTGTGCAGTCTAAACCCAGCCACATTTCTACCAAAAGAAGAAGGAGTTCCTGAGCATGATTGTGTTGAAGTTACTAAGGAAGTTTATGCCAATCACCCAGACCTCCAAGACAAACTGTTCCCTTCCCCAGATCAGACACTATTTACAGATGGGAGCAGTCTCATTAAACATGGGGAAAAGCTTGCTGGATATGCAGTCACCACTATCGAACGGGTGGTGGCAGTGGCATCTCTACCCCACGGATGGACGGCACAATAAGCAGAACTCTGGACACTGGTCTGAGCCCTGCAGCTAGCCTCCAGGCAAGTGGTAAACATTTACACTGACTCTAAGTATGCATTCACTACCATTCATATCCACAGGGCAATTTATAAAGAAAGAGTTCTCCTAACTGCAGGGGAAAAGGAAATCAAAAACAAAGAAGAAATTCTCCAACTATTAGAAGCAATCTGGAAACCAGACAAAGTCACCATCATCCACTGCTGGGGACATCAGAAAAGAATGGATATGGTCACTCAAGGAAACAGGCTAGCTGACAAAGCAGCTGGGGAAGCAGCTGAAGGAACCCACAGAATACAAGTCCCGGAATCAACATTGCAGCTGTCCCTCTTAGGACAAGAAACTAATCAACTAATACCTGGGAAGAATAGGAATGGGCCAAGAGAGAAGGGGGAAGCCAAACCCCTGAAGGAACTTGGGACACCCAGTGCACCCCCACTGGCCAGGGGATCTTGTCGGGTGAAAGACTGGAAAAAAGAACCCCTTCAGCCTCCCTGGACAGGTCCATAAATTGTGACCTTTGTAACTCCTACTGTTCTTAAAGTTGTAGGTATCATCCTTTGGATCCATCATTCCAGGGACAAGAAGCACACCCTGATAAAGAGCAGGAGAGCTGGACACCCCAACCCATACCTAGCCACCCCTTGAGACTGAGAGTTGCCCAGGATCCCTGAGCACCAACCTCATCAAATGCCTGCTGAATGGACCCCTGCTTCTGGTGGATCCTGTGCTTATATGGCCTACTTGCCTTGGTATTTGGAGTTGGGCTCACTGCTGTGGCCCCTGCAGACTGCACTATAGTGAATAGAGTCCTAATTGCAGTTGCTTATTGGTGTATAATAGGATGCTTCTGTGCCTTGACTTGCTTATCCTTTCCTTCCTTGCTCTCTCCCTAGGAGCCAATACCTGCCCCCAAAATCTATAGCAGCTGCAAGTTATTCAAAGCTTGGGCAAACAATCCAGGCTGAACACTTTAATGCCATTCTCGGCAGGTGCAACTTCAGCTTCTGTAATGTTTAACACTTGTAGGGCAATCCAAGAGGACGCATCTTACACCTTGCTACTTGCCCTGCACACCCATGTCCCCATACCCACCCTCACGAGAGGGTGTAGGGGCCACAACTATGGGAGTTATGACAAATACCTCTGATGAGACCCCCCAAAAGAGTGGAGGATTCTGCCACTCTTGGAGCTTGCTGGTAGGTGCCACCTCTCCCAGAAAAGGAGTCCCACTGACTTCATATCTCCTACAGAAAATCCCCAGCCTAGCAGGATGTGGCATAGAAATCTGTGACCCTGTAAAGCTCAACTTATTAAACATTACCACCCGATCAGAAAATACCTTTTTAAAGGCCCAAACAGGACTAAAACTAGGAATCAGAATATACTACCCATCAGGGCCAGATCCAGGGGATCTCATACTGGCCCAACTGATCCTGGTAACCCAAACCCCAGAGTAAACTTTGGTGAAAAAATATCAGTAAAGCTGCCCAGATGCTAAAAGCCAAAGTTAGAACAGCCCCCAGCCACAATGTCCATTTGAACCAGCTTCGTAATTTTCACCAACTCCTAAATGAAACCCAGCCTGACATAGCTGCATCCTGCTGGCTATGCACTTCCTCAAGTCTAACCATCTTTCCTGTACCAGTTTCATGGAATGTAATCCTCCTGATCCATGACAGCTTTGTGGCAGGAACCAGGCCCCTCCTAGTCTGCATAACTGAACCCCCAGGAAAACTGACTAACTGTAAAAACATAACTATCAGGTCTTCTTCAACCATCTTCCCTTTTGGAAGGGCTAGCTGTAACACCACCTGCCCACTCAATGAGCCTGACTGATGCACCACAAACTCCACCATCTGGGTCTGTGGCACCAATGCCCACTGGTGCCTACCCCAGGATGGCCAGGGCATCTGTTACCTGGCTTGACCCGTACTATCATTCTCAGTATATGGAGAATTGCCTGGAAAGCTCTCCCGAGCCAAATGAGCAATACAGGCAATTCTGATACTCTTAGGACTAGGAGTAGTCAGGAGCACAGCAGTAGCAGGGGCTCACTTGCATTTGGTCAGGAGGGCTTACAAACCCTAGCATGGGAAATATCAAATGACCTTGAAGAAATATCGAGGGGTCTTAAAAGGTTGCAAGACCAGATAGACTCGTTGGCAGAATTCGTTTTACAAAACAGGTGAGGATTAGACTTGCTCACTGCAGGTTCAGGGAGGATCTCCCAGGCTCTGGGGGAAGAATGCTGTTTCTATGCAAATTCCTCAGAGATAGTTAGGGACAAGTTTGCCCTACTAAAAGAATGAGCCAAAGACCACTTAAACTGTGTATACCAGGCATCTGCCAATTGGAACTACTTCCAGAATCTTATTTTCTGGATTTTGCCATTCATGCCAGTAATAGCCTCCATCTTCTTCCTCTTAACTTTCGGGCCATATGTTCTATGGCACCTAACACAATACATCAGTTCCCGCTTAAACACCTTAAAACACCAAGTAATGCCTCATGTTAAATATCAGCCCTTGGGGACTACAGAAAAATCCCCATGTTAGCAGGTGATGCCCCATAAATAATTATAAGGGCATCAAAGGGGGGGAATGATAAAAAAAGTGTTGACACCCTAACCCATCCTCAGCAGAAACCCACAGCTTTTGGAAAATAAGCTTCCCTGGGTCCCTTTCTCCCTTAAATCTTTGGTCTGTTCACTTACCATTTGAGCCCTGAATCTCAGCAGAGTTGCAACACCTACTCTCCAGTTCACTGGGCTAACCCAGGACAAATAACAAGGAAATGATGATGGACAACACCCATCCTAAGGAACAGAGAGTGTCTGCACCCACAAGAAAGATAGTTCCATCCATCTGCCCCATGGGACCTAAACCCTCACTCAATTAGAAACAATGTGGGCAGCAACATCCCCAAATCCTCAAGAATGGGAATGAACAATGGACTAAAATAAACTAGTTATTATTCTATTATAGACTTTTATTCTAGCAATTGAGGAACTTGTATCATTAATATAAAAGCAGTGGCCACCAGAGATTCTGAGGGGAGGAAGAGGGAAGAATACGTGTAATATGGGGGCATTTTTGGGACATTGGAAATATCCTGCATGACATTGCAATGTCAGATATTGGCCTTTATATATTTTGCCATAACCTAAAAAATTGTTTGGGATAGAGGGTAAACTAAAATGTAAACTAGAGTCCATGATTAGTAGCAATGCTTCAATATGTTTTCATCAATTGTAACAAATATACCACACTAATGAAGGATGCTGTTAATGTGGGAAAGTGTGGGAGGGGAAGGGGGTGGGGAATATAGGAATCTCCTATATTTTTTATGTAACATTTATGGAACCTAAAAATTCTTTAAAAATAAAAATTATATATATATATATATAATTTATATATATATATAAAGAGGACCTAACATCTATTAGCTGCTCATTAAATGGCAACTACTATAAATGTTGTTATGGTTGATAAATACCATACATATTAGCTAATAGCTTGCATTTTGCAGTGCACTGGCACTAACAAATAATTATGACTTACACTTGTGTTCTTACTGTACACCAAGCACAATGCTATTCTTTCAAAATGTGTCATTAAATGAAGACATGAACTATATTATTACAAATTATTAAATCCTAATTACTTTGGAATATTATATTGAGTTCTTTATTATTGTGATTAATTTTTGAATTTTATATTATTTTATGTTAAAATTTGTTCTATATAATTTAAATGAAAAAATAGATTTGGATATTTTCCCCATCCCACATTTGCAGCAAATATTCCACAGCAGTGCAAGGTGTTGGTGTTGGAGTGATGTATGGGAGCCCTAAAGTTTATGCATGATTGCTTTATAAGCTCACAACTCGTCTAATAAAATATAATTGCAGAAGAAAAAAAATAGATTTTCCAGGTCACTTTAATTTTTTTTTAAATTCAAATGTGAAAAGTAAAATAGCAATAGTTTATGATTAATTTCTTAATGCTGTAAATGGTTGTGATATATTCTGAAACAGTTCAAAATATAGCTAAATAGATTTGTTTCCTTCCTGTCTTCTTTTGGTACCATTAGTCCATCAAGTTTTTATGGATATTTTCAGTAGTTACATGATTGTCAGTAAAGTCCTTATTCATTTTAAATTAAAGCTTTTTATTATGTTAAATGTCATCTTAAAGGCAAATTTAATTTTCTTGATTCACAAGGCTTTATATAATGTCTTCAGTTCTGGAAGCCAAGGGTTTTATCCTTTTGCCTATGGTAGTCATTTTTCATTTGTTTATCCTTTTGCCTATTGTAGTCATTTTTCATTTGTTGGGGACATGTAATTCTATGATGTATTTCCTCTAAATATGGTTAAATTTACTTTTAAATACCATCTGCAGAGTGTAAAGACACCTCTCTAATACATTCAAGTTAAATTTATATGTTTATCCAAGTATGTGTGATAGTTGTGAGCTTATTAACGTCATCCTAATTGAAATGGGAAATTACTCATTGAAGATACTATGCAATGCTTTATTTTATAAAATGTTGACATCATATAAATGAAGTATTTCTTTTAAGTTTTACAATTAAAAGTGAATATTTGAAGAAAACTATGTATAATGCAATAATTCTTTAATAAAGCAGTGGAGAGGCAGATTGTGTGTTTATGTATATATTTAAAGAGAGAAAGAGGAAGGATGGGAGAAATCAGAATTATTTTTGTTTCTGCTTGGCCTAGTTTGTAATGATGATGAAACAGACATTCTACCTAAAAATCTTGGCCAACTAGCTTTCTTCTTTCATTTTTAGATTGTTTTCTTACATAATGATAGATACATTGAATTTCATTCTCAAGTTTTTTTTATTACAAATCCAGAATACCAAGTTTGGGTGAGACTTATCTTGCCACTATCTATCCTGTGACTTGTAGTTTGTTGGTACAAGGTAGAGGATGTTATCACTATTTGTTTTCTTCTATTCACTCCCATAAAGCAATTCTTTATTCTTAAATTTCTTTTACATTTTACTTATTTAAATAGATGGCTTTAAAAATAATTCAAAGGGACACATGGTTACTGTAAAAAACTTAGAAGTAAAAGATTTAAAAAAAAGCCTAGTGCCTACATATTGATACATTTTATGTATAAGTAGGGTCATAATGTACTAATAGGTTTTAATGCCAATTGTTTGACTGAATTAAAATATATATATATATATATTATGTAGGGCTGGGGAAGACAAGCTTAGGGTTGTGGAGTTTTTATTTTTGGAGTAATGAAATGGTGCTAAAATTTTTTGTGGTGATGAATGCACAACATTGTGATTATACTAAAAGCCAATTGATCATGCACTCTAAAGAGAACATATGGTATGCAAATATATCTCAAAAAAACTGCTTAATAAATAAAAATTGTGCAAAAATAGCCAGAGATAGCAGCTATGTACAGCAGGGGAAACATAGAGGGATTGAGAGGTGAAGAATTTTCTCATCTGTTTTTTGTTTATTATTATTTATAATGAAATAATGAAAATGCCCTAATAGTGATTGAAGTAATGAATGCATAAGTATGTGATTATACTAAATACCACTGATTTTACACTTTGCATGAATTGTATGTTTATTAATATGTATCAAAAATTTTGATTTGTTTTAAAAAAGAGCCAGTTTAGCCCTAATATATATATACACACAGTTAAAAATATCTATAGCAGTAAAAAGTCCCAGGGTTAAACCAGGAGATACTGTTTGGAAATATGCAAGCCTGTTTAACATAGCCCATTTGCCATAATTTCTTTGACACAAGCTTGTTTAGATTTTCTTTTTATTTCCCAGATTTGTGTCTATTTTCCATAACTATAGTTTGAATAATGGTCTTCTCCTTGCATGTTGGTTTACATTTTCTCTTTGAACTTTGAAATAGAGAAAACTTATATTATTAGGTTACTGTTATAATCCTTTGGGAGATCTTCAGTCATTCAACATATATTGAGGACATTTTGTATGCTTTTCTACTGTGCTGTGTTGGAGAATTATAAGAATTTTACATTTTCTGGAGCAAAAAAGAGTGATGCAAGAAATAGGGGAAGGGATTTCTGAGAATATAGAGCATTATAAAGGCAGATGGGTCACTTCTTTCCCAAGAAAAATACCTAGAGGACAGCTGGAGACAGGACAGCTGCTTAGGGGCTCAGGACATCAGTGGCAGGTAAATCACCACCCAGAAGAGATGGGGTGAAGGAAAGGAGACTCAGCTGGCTGAAAAAATCCTGTAAGTAAAGCTGCAGTAGCAGCACCTGATGCCCATCACCCCACCCTCTGAGCAAACAGCATTCTGCAGACTGCATTGGCTCTACACTGCAGTGGCTGTGGATGGTGAATGGAGAAGAAGGGGCACAACCTACAGCCAATTCAGATTTTAGCCAGCTAATTTGGTCTGCTGCACTGGAGGGGTCACACTTCCAGTACAGGTAGGGCCATGAAATTGTTTTTGCCAAGAGCCAGCAGGGAGCTAAAGATAACTTGCCTTATCAAACATCCTCCTTCTGCCCTGAACTGGTTGCTGAGGAGGCAGGCAAAGGGAAGGTAATATGGTCAGCCATGGGAGGACAACAGCTTCTGAGAAAGTTTGTTTGTGAAGCATGGTTAGCCCTGAGGACATTGCTTCTACACCACTGTGATGGATAGGCTACAGTGTCAATTCAGTCAGTTAATTGTGCCCAGTTGTTTGGTCAAGCAAGCACTGGGCTAATTGTAATACAAGGACATATATGGGCTTTAGTCTTCAGTGAGTTTACTGCATAGATGGCTGATTACATCTATATCAAACAAGATTGCCATCAGCAATGAGTGATGCTTTATCTAATCAGTTGAATGCCTTAAAAGGGGAAGTGACTTCAGCATTCAGAGAGAATTTCCCAGGTCCTCTTTGGACAGCCAACATCTCCCAGAAACTCATCAAGGACCTTCATTGGACTTTCATCAGAGCCCCTGTTTTGCAGTCTGCCTGCAGAACCTGGACATGTGCATCCCCACAGCCACATCAGAGACTCTTATAAAATCTTGTACTATTTACAGATAACGCCTGTTGATTTTGTTTCCCTAGAGCACCCTGACCAATACAACCACCCACTCTGGAGTTATACTGAATGCCTTCCCCCATGATCTGGGGTCTGAATCGAGAGTTCTGCCAAATTGTGCTATCTGCTGGCAGAGCCGAAAATTGCACAAAAGGGAAAATAATGATAAATCAAAGAGTTAATCAAGTGCCTTAGCTGCAAACCTGTCCAAAGTCCATGGAAAGTTGACTGCACCATATTACTGGGTCATTAGCCCTGCTTTGAGCAGTTATAAAGGGGCAATGCTAAATAACTAGACCATGTTAATACAAGACTCAAAGAACAGTGTTAGCACACAGCTACTTCAGAGTAATTCCCTAGGTAAGAGAGAGAAACTGAATATCAGAGTAAACTTAACATCAGAATCAGATGCCTAGACATCAACAAAAAATTACAAGCCATAGTAAGAAAAAACAAGATATGAGTCAGCCAAAGGAACAAATGAAAGCTCCCAATGAGACACTGGCCATGAAACAACTAATCAATGAGATTCATACAAATCTCCTAAATCAAGTCATGGAGTTGAAGGACAACATGGTTAAAGAAATGAAAGACATTACAAAGACACTGGGTGAGCACAAGAAAAATTTGAAATCTTGAGTAGAAAAGTAACAAAGCTTATGGGAATGAAAGACATAAATAGTGAGATTAAAACTGCAATAGAGGCACACAACCGCAAACTTGAAATACGGAAGGAAGAATACCAATGTAAAGGACAGAATGGCTGAAATTGAAATGATACAAGATGTGAGAGAGAAAAGAATGGAAAACAATCAAGCAGGGGCTTAGGAAATTGAATGATAGCACAAAGGACAACAACATACATGCTATGGTATTTTCAGAATGAGAAGAGAAGGGACAAGTGTCAAAAAGAGTATTTGAGGAAATCATGGCCCCAAATTTCCCAACTCCCATTAAAGACATGAATATATGTTTCCAGGAAGCAGAGCATACTCCAATTATAATAAATCCAAATAGACCTACCCCAAGGCACATAATATTCAGAATGTTAATTGCCAGTGATACAGAGAAAATTCTGAAAGCAGCAAGGGAGAAGAAAAACGTTACATACAAGGGATGCCCAGTAAGATATAGTGCAGATTTCTCTTCAGAAGCCATGGAGATGATATAATTAATTAAGGTACTGAAAGAGACAAACTGCCAGCCAAGAATTTTTTATCCAGCAAAACTGTTCTTCATTTATGACAATTAGCCTAAAATATTCACAGTTTAACAAAACTAAGAGAGTTAATAAACAAGAACTGAGCCCTATAGGAAACACTAAAGGGAGTTCTGCATCCAGAAAAGACAAGACAAGGGAGAGAGGCTTGGAGAAGAGTGTAAAAGTGAAGAGTAATCAGAAAGATTAAAAGACAGAAGAAATAAGATATGACATATGAAAGCCAAATGATACAATGGCCAAAGTGAGTAATGCCTTTACAGTATTATCATCAAATGTTAATGGATTAAACTCCCAAATCAAAAGACATAGGATGAGAGAATGGATAAGAAAACATGAGCCATTCATATACTTTCTTCAAGGGACTCACCTCATACCCAAGAACGCAAATAGACTGAAAGTGAAAGATTGGAAAAAGATATTTCATGCAAATACTAACCAAAATGGAGGAGGAGTAGCTATACTGGTGTCAGATAAAACAGACTTTAAATGCAAAAAAGTGATGAGATGCAGAAGGCCATTATATGTTAATAAAAGGGATAATCCACCAGGAAGGAGTAACAGTCAAAAATAACTATACCCTTACCCACGGTGCCCCAAGTATATGAGGCAAACACACAAAATTGAATGGAGAAATAGATGTCTCCACAATAATAGATGGAGACTTCAACATACCACTCACATCAATAGAGAGAACTAGACAAAAGTTCAACAAGGAAACAGAGAACTTGAACAATATGATAAATGAGTGGGACCTGACATACATATACAGCACATTGCACTCAAAATCAACACGCTTTCCATTCTTCTCAAGTACTCATGGATCTTTCTCCAGGATACACCACATGTTGGGCCACAACACAGCTTCCAATAAATTTAAGAAGATTGAAATTACACAAAACACCTTCTCTGATCATAATGGAATGAAGCTGGAAATTGATAATGGGCAGAAAAGGGGAAAATCTGCAAATATGTAGAGGCTAAACAACACACTCTTAAACAATCAGTGGGTCAAAGAAGAAATTACAAGAGATAGTAGGTATCTTGAGACAAATGAAAATGAGAACACAACATATCAAAATTTAAAGATACAGTGAAGGCAGTGCTGATAGGGAAATTTATAGCCCTAAATGCCTATATTAAAAAGGAAGAAAGAGCTAACGTCAAAGAACTAATTGAACAACTGGAGAAAGTGGAAAAAGAGCAGCAAACCAATCTGAAAGCAGGCAGAAAGAAACAAGAAAGATTAGAGAAGAAATAAGTGAAATTGAGAAAGCAAAACCATAGGGAAAATCAACAAAACCAAAAGCTAGTTCTTTGAGAAAATTATTAAAATTGACAAACTCTTAGCAAGACTAACAAAGAAAAAAGAAAGAAGATGCAAAAAAATAAAATCAGGAATGAAAGGGGGGGACATTATGACTAATCCTACAGAAATAAAAAGGATCATAAGAGTTTATTGTGAGAAACTGTATGCCAACAAATTAGAAAACATAGATGAAATGGACAAATTCCTAGAAATGCACAACCTACATTGACTCTACAAGAAACAAATGCAGGAACTCAACAAACCAATCACAATCAAAGCTATTGAATCAATCATCAAAAATCTTCCAAGAAAAATAAGTCCAGGACCAGATGGGTTCACACGTGAAATCTACTAAACATTTTGAGAAGAATTAATACTAATCCTGTTTAAAATCTTCCAAAAAAAAATTGGAAAAGGACATAAATTACCCAACACATTATATGAAGCCAACATCATCCTAACACCAAATCCAGATAATGATTCCACAAGAAAAGAAAATTACAGAAGTCTCCCTAATGACCATAGATACAAAAATTCTCAACAAAATAGTTGGAAATCAATCCACTAGCATATAAAAACAATTATACATCATGAACAAGTGGGTTTTATTCCTGGTATGCAAGGGTGGTTCAACATAAGAACGTCAATTAATGTAATACATCACTTTAACAAATTGAAGGGAAAAAACCTTTGATCATCTTGATTGATACAGAAAATGTATTTGAAAAAAGCCAGCATCTTTTTCTGATAAAAACTTCAAAAGATAAATATAGAAGGAAACTTCCACAACATAATAAAGAGCATGTATAAAAATCCCATAGTCAACATTTACTCAGTGAGAAAAGCTTGAAAGCTTTCCCTCTAAGATCAAGAACACTGACACCACTCTTATTCAACATTGTGCCAGAAGTTCTAGCTAGAGTAATTAGGCAAGAAAAATAAAAGACATCAAAATTGGAAAAGAGGGTGTAAAACTGTCATTATTTGCAGAAGACAGTGCTATATTTAGAAAATCCAGCACATCTACAACAAAGCTACTTGAGCTAATAAATAAGATCAGCAAAGTGGCAGGATATAAGATCAACATTAAAAATCAGTAGAATTTCTATACACTAGTAATGAGCAAGCTGAGAAGGAAGTTACAAAAAAATTCCACTTACAATAGCAACAAAAAGACTCAAATATCTAGGAATTATTTTAACCAGGAATATAATGGATCTCTATTCAGAAAACTACAAAACACTGATAAATCAAAGAAGACCTAAATAAATGAAAGAAAATTCTATGTTCATGGATTAGAATACTAAACATTGTGAAGATTTCAATGCTACTCAAAAAGATTTATAGATTCAACAGAATAACAATCAAAATTCCAACAGCCTACTTTTCCAAAATAGAAGTCAATTACCAAATTTATTTGGAAGGGAAATGGGTTCAGAATAGCCAAAATCATCTTAAAAAATAAGAGCAAATTCAGAGGAATCATGCTTCCAAACCTTGAAGTGTCTTATAAAGTGGCAGTGATTGAAACAACATGGTATTATCATAAAGATAGACACACTGATCAATGGAGTTGCATTGAGAATTCCAACATAGACTCTCACCTCTGTGGTTAACTGATTTTTAACAAGCCTACCAAGACCACTTTTCTGTGATAGAACAGTCTTTTCAACACATGGTTCTGGGAAAACTGGATAGCCATAACCAAAAAAATTAAAGAAGACCCTTATCTCACTGCATATACAAGAATAAATGCAAAATGGATCAAAGACCTAAACACAAAAGACAGGACCATAAACCCCCTAGAAGATAATGCAGGGAAACATCTACGACCATGTAGTAGATGGTTTTCGCTCAAATCTTGCACCCAAAGCACAAGTAATAAAAGGAAAATAAAGATAAATGGAACCTCCTCAAAATTAAACACTTCTGCAGCTCAAAAGACTTTTTGAAGAGGGTAAAAAGGGAGCCTACTCAATGGGAGAGAATATTTGGAAATCAAACATCCAACAAGTGTCTAATATCCATGATATATAAAGAGATCCTACAACTATACAATAAAAAGACAAAGAC